>JAKJMR010000027.1:654867-678908 GCA_024449315.1 Daboia siamensis | reverse complement strand
CTTCCTTTGAAGATGAGGTTCTACTAAGAAATGGGGAGGAGGATGCTGTTTATACTGATGACCCGGACTTAAGGGACAGTATCAATTGTGAATACGTGCAGACATGCAGACGGCCCCGCTCTCTCTGGCCACTTGCAGACCCATGATTGCAGGGTCATGAAAGGACAGCAAAGGAAACACCCAATATTCTAACGCACCCGGGAACATATGGTGTCTTAGGGAAACACCTAAACCACCCCAAAGGGAACATATGGTGTCTTGGGGTGGGAACACCCAAAAGGGAACATACTAGCTACTTCTGTTTTCTTCTTTCTTATCTACAATGTGCCAGCCTTAAAGGGCGACGTCTTTATCTTATGTGTGTCAGCTTTGCTGGGTGAATTGCTTATGTAATCAAAGTAGGTATAAAAATAAGTCTTTTCTGATATTTGGGGCTTTTTGTCTCTTTTTAAAGAAGCCCGTCTTTGTTCAGCTGAATAAACACTTAAAGCTTGAAGGCAACTTCTGGTTTCTTGTATTTTTTTTATCAAGCAAAACCTCAGAACCTGCATATCAATACTAGCAGTATTTTAAATAGAGACTTGGATTTCCTTACTATGATTTGCCTGCTAACAGCTTTAAACAGTTATTGCAATATTTAATTAGCTCTGGGATGCCAATCACAAAATTCAAGACTTTAATAGAAAATAAGATTTCCAAATCAGTTATGGGACCAAATAGCAACTCACATATTTCGAGATGAACTTCTAAGCCATTGATTTACAAAGGTTCCTAATTAAAGAAGCATCTTGGGAAAAGCTAATTTTGCAGAGAGTTAGAAGTTGCTAATATTCCTTTAAATGAGGGCAAGGAATATAATAGGCAACCAATACTGTTGTTAAAATGTATGGGGCATACAGTTATTGGTGCAAACAATACTATGAAAATTGACAGATTCCCAATATTCCCAAATATAGAACTGGCTGAATCTCAGAAGAAACATTTCGGATTGCACAGTTGATGAACTATATCAGTGTCTCCCTGTTTCTTGTCCAACTATCTCTGAAAACAAGTTAAACAGGTTTTAAACAGAATTTTGGATATAGAAGTTCAAAAAGAGAGAGTAAGATTAGTAAAATAGATATCCTATAAATACATCTTCCAAATTGCCAAATATTTAAACATAGAAATGCCTGAGCATCTTGGGGGGTATTTACTCAAGCAAGATTTGAACAGCAGGACACAACTGTTAAATATAGAAGGTTTAACTAATTTATGTTGAATATACTCAAATTTGTAGAGCCCCAGAGATAGAAGACATAGCACATATATTATTTGAGTATGTTAGCTGTATAAGAAAGAGAGAGATCATTATATTGGACCACACATTAGATGAATGATCTATTGGGATCCTTACATTAAAACAATATATTTCATATGTGGCCAGAACTTCCAAGTTACATATAATATGTCTCTTCATCTGAACAAAATAGTACAATTGAGAAATTTGATGTGAACATGATTACATAAGCACAGATATATGATTTGCATTTTCTTTTAGTTACGTCATGTACTCTATTCTGTAATACATTGTTGTGCTGTTTTGTATTTTACATTTTGTACTCTGATTTGGCCTAGTGGCTAATCTCTAAGGTATTATTTATTATTATTATTATCACCATCACTGACCTCTGCAAATGAATGGGAACCTTAAGATCTTCACACCTAAGGTCTAGTAGTAATCCAGCAGGCACTGATAAGAGTTTCTTTGTAGTGTAGCAGGGAGTTCAATTTGAAGTTCACTGGTAACTGGAACAGAGAAGTGATCTCCTGCTGCAGATAAGAAGCTCCAGTAGATGAAATAGTAGAAATGATGCCTAGAACAATGATTAAAGTAGGCAAAGAATGAAAACAAAACTCAAGCCCATTTCAACTTACACTATGATGAAAAATGAAGCAAAACATTAGTATTTCCCTGCTCTCAGTGCACTGATGATGTTACCTAGCCTAGCAATAAGACATTTGCAGGAAAATAACCAAATTTAGAGAACACCAAGCACCTCGTAGTTCAATCTTGAGTAGGTGTATGATATTTTCTACTATTGCAACCTTCATCTTTAAAGAAAGCAGTGATGTTGCTTCAACTGAAGAAGGCAATGATCCCGCAGCATTAGGCCCAGTATCCAAGGGATTGTTGAACTATAGCTGCAAAAAACTGTGGATGAAGTAGATTAACTTAATCCCTTTTGGTTGGAGCACATGTGGATAGAAACTGCACTTGTTAGTTTTGGATAACTTCCATTCAAATTTAGATGGCAGGAATGCAGTCTCGCTGGACCTATTAGATCTTTAAGCAGCATTTGTTATAATCAACTATGAGCCATGGAAAATTATCTCAATATATGAGAGTAATCTGTGGTGAGATTACTATATGCACAAAGTTAAAAAGATTCCGCATTACCCACCGTGGAGGAATGATTGGTGAAACTGACAGAACTGACTGAGATGGAAAAACTGTCTCCTTTAATTAGAAAAAGGTTATCACTGACGTTCATCAAGGACTAGAAATCCTTTCTGGACTTTTTACTTAAGAAAGTAAATGATTTTGTGACATCTGGTTTTGATGACCAGAAAGACTAGGACCTAGGTCAGACATGTCAAACTCGCGACGTCACGTGACGTCGCGCAACGTATCAGAACTTTTTCCCATTGCCGGCAATGGGATGGGCGCGGTTTCTCCGTGACGCTCCGGCCCGCGGGCCGGCAGTTTGACACCCCTGACCTAGGTTATAGAAAGAAGGGAATTATGATGAAACCTTAAGAGAAAGACTTTTGGTACAAGAGGCCTGGGAGTTTCAGAGTTCTGACTTTGTTCCTGGGATCTGTTGGAGCCATCCTCCCAACATAGGCATCATAGCCCTGAACCTCCTACCATCATTGGGATCACTTTAGCCTTTACTTTCCACATCAGTTCCTCCTTCAGGCCCTAGTATTTATCTAGCTTCTCATTTTCCTTCTTCCTGATGTTGCTGTCACTTGGCACCTCTACATCTATCACCACTGCTGTCTTTTGGTCCTTGCCTATTACCGTGATGTCTGGTTGATTGGCCAGTATCTGCCTGTCCGTATGGATCTGGACGTGTCACAGATTTATTCTCCACGACCTTTGGTGGAATCTTCCATCTGGACCTGAGAGGCTCTAGCCCATACACTGTGCAGATGTTTTTGTACATAATGTCAGCTACTTGTTTGCCATGTTCAGTGTATGCTGTTCCTGCCTGCATCTTATAGATAGTCCTTGACTTGCAACCAGTCATTTAATGACTGTTCGAAGTTATGACAGACTCTCCAGGGCTGCTTAAGACCCAGATTTGAAGTTCCAAGGCTACCCACTGTGTGGTCACATGATCACATTTCAGGCGCTTTGTACCCAGCCCATAGTTACTGCTTTTTGCAACATCCCATAGTCATGCATGTGATCTATTTTAATTTTTTTTTTTTTTGCCAGAAACTGATCTTTACTTCTGGTTTCCAGCAAAAGAAAATGCTCCTTGCAGATGTTTGCTTAATGACTGTGATATTTCACTTAAATAACTGCTGCAAAAAAGGTCATAAAATCAGGCACACCCATGTGATGTCCCCTTAACGACCGGCACAAATTATGTCCATAATTTCAGGTTCAAGTACAGTTGTAAATTGAGGACAACCTGTATGCTCTGCCACTATGTGTTGGACTGTCTCCGAGGCCTCCCTTATAGACCATTTATATAAGATTAGATATGCTTTCATTTGCTCCTCCTCTAATGTGGATACCAGAGAATGAGATGGCTGGATGGAGTCACTGAAGCAGTAGGCGTGAGCTTAAATGGACTCCAGAAGATGGTAGAGGATAGGAAGGTCTGGAGGAACGTTGTCCATAGGGTCGCGATCGGTCGGACACGACTTTGCAGCTAACAACAACAATGTGGATACATGTCATCCGGTGCAAACAGTACCTCTTTTGATTCTAGGGAGGACACATAGGACAACTATGCAGAAGACTTAACCAATAAGTCTGACATCATGGCTCAGTAATAGCAGAGCACTTCAATCTCTGAGAACACTATCACAAATCATAAAGTGACTTGTTTTGTAAAAATGAGACTAGCAGCATGACTGAGTGAGAGGTTACTGCACTCACGTACAGCAAAACGTTTCAAAAGGTCTGGACCGTTTCAATAGGTTTTTAACACTTCTTTTTGCCTTTGAATCAATATTGACTTTGGCAACTACCTGAACACTTGGCTTTGTGCCCAAAGTGGGACTAAAACTCAGTCGCCTGGATTCTAGCCTAATGCCTTAACCACTACACTAAAATGGCTCTGTTTACACAATACAATTGTTAATTTCTAAGTAAGGTATTCACATCCTGTCTTGCATGCAGTCTTTAATTCCATAACCAACCTATCTTCCTCTCCCTTCCCATCCCCATATCTCAATTTGAGTCCCACATCAGTTCAGTCACTCTATGCATCAAAAAAAGTGAGCTGCAGCTCACAAAAGCTTATGCATTTATGTCAGTTGTATTATAGCAGACTATCAGTCGAAAGTCTGCTATATGAATCCTGCCTTTTTTATGCTTTCCGCCATAGTTATAAACTTGCTTCATTGATTCTTGTGTAACTATTTTATTTTTTTCAACAGATTAAAATCCAAATTCCCCCTCCAAAAAATTGAACAGAGAACAAGCAAAACTAAACAGAAACATTGGAAAAAAATGGGAATTAAAAATAAAAATAAAAACAAAGATAAAAACACATATTATCCCCCCTAGTTGAACACTGAGAAATCAATGACAACATTAATAGCTACCCTCTTTGCAAAGCAGGTCCAGAATGTATAGGTTTGTACATCTATTTGCAACCCAATTGACCTGCCATACATGAAATATCTAAAAAAATATCTAAGGGGTTAAAATAATTCTTCATTAAATATCAGCTTTTTACATTAACATTAACACTGGTATAGAATCAAGATCATATATTTATCACATAAAGTTAATATCATTTTATAATGCCTTGGTAAGACCACATTTGGAATATTGCAACCAGTTTTGGTTACCATGAAAAAAATGGATGTTGAGACTCTAGAGAGAGTGCAGAGAAGAGCAACAAAGATAATTAGGGGGATGGAGACTAAAACATACAAAGAATGATTGTAGGAATTGGGTATGTCTAGTTTAATAAAAAGAAGGACTAGGAGTGACATGATAGCAGTGTTCCAATATTTGAGGGGCTGCCACAAAGAAGAGGGCATCAGCCTATTTTCCAAAGCATCCTCCAGAAGGTGTGGGTCCTCCAAAACTGGAAGTTTTTAAGAAGAGATTGGACAACCTTTTTTCTGAAATGATATAGGGCAGACATGTCAAACTCACGATGTCACGTGATGTCGTGCAACGTATCAGAGCTTTTTAGCCATTGCCGGCAATGGGGTGGGCACGGCTTCAGTATGATGAAACCGGCCCATTGACCAGCAGTTTGACACCCCTGATATAGGGTTTCCTGCTTGAACAGGGTTGGACTAGAAGAACTTCAAGGTCCCTTCCAACTCTTGTCTTTCAGGAATGCTTATGCACACATCCTTTATCCTTCAACTTCCACACCTCTTTACTAAATTTGATAAAATTTGCAGGTAAAATTAAAGGGAGGAGAGTAGATTATAGTATTGTTAACAGGTAATAACGTCATACAATTAGTTATGCCTTCACATCACCTGACAGAACCTTGTTTAGAATCCTCTGCCTCAGTCTACATCAGGGGTGTCAAACTCAATTTCATTGAGGGCCACATCAGCATTGCGGTTGCCCTCAAGGGGCTGGGTGGGTATGGCCAGGGTGGGCATGGCTAGAGTGCGTATGGCCTACTGGGTGGGCATGGCCAGCTCTACATCGTTCGCATCAAGGGTGCCTATGGGGACCTGGGCAGGAGTGGGACAGATCTGAGGGTCTCTGGGCCAGGGCCAAGGCAGTGGGGGCCGTTCCCTTACTGTTTCCAGGATGGCTTCGCAGGCCACATGAAACCACTTCGCGGGCCGAATCCGGCCCCCAGGCCTTGTGTTTGACATGTCTGGTCTACATTATAATTTCTCCATTGGTCAATTTTATTTTATTTTTTGATATATTCATTTTCAGGAAAATAAAGATTTAATATTGAAGCAATAAGCAATAAATCTAAACTGATCTTTAAATATTTTTATTCAATATTCTTAATATGCTATTTATGGTTGAATAATCTCAAATAGATTGTGCATTTCTATAGATTCAGACAAAGCCATTTATGCACACCACCTGCTTGTCCTGTGCTCTCAATAGAAGCAATCCATCCGTAAAGGGATATGCACCAATCTGTAAGGCAAGTTAGACAGCTGGCTTGACAATAGAGTTGGCAAGTCACTTTGTTCATTAGAGTTTTGTAAAATCTTAAGCTTTCCTTGGTCTTTTCTTTATACAAAACAAAAAATATTAGTTGTCTCTGCCATTCATTTAACATCTTCAATTCTTATTGGAACCACTTGAATTAAAAAGATGATCCCAATTACTGGTGCTGTTCTTCCTAGCCAGGGCAATTTTAACTTTTTCCACCTCATAAAGTATTTGCCCTTATTCCAAATCTATAAACAGTCCCACTCATTTATTCATTTTTCTTAAGTAAAAGTTACCATTATTATTAAGCGTATGATGAGAACATGATAGTAAACTTACACCTACAATGTAAAAGTTATAAATCTATGCTATTTTGACATTGCTGTATATGCTCTAAATTTAGGTTCCTAGTAAACTTTTTTTTCTACTTCCTTTGTGTGTTTTTCTTTTGTTTCTATATTTTTCTTGACTGTATTTTTAAAATAAATTGAAATAAACAAGTAAATAACAACAACAAAAAAACCCAATCCCATATATCAGATTGGAGTTGGAAATATTTTTCTGTATTATTATTAGTGCAAATAAAAAAGTATGGAAAAAACAACTCATACTTTCTGTGTTGCAACTGGAAATATTGAAGGGTACACATAAGCCACATAACACTGAAGTTTAGATCATAGGCACTAGCTGAAGCAATTTCAAAACTTAGATATGTATCTTTGACACACCTTTAATAAAGAAAATATTTCTATTTGTGTAAGAGGGTTCTGTGTATATTCTTCTGCTACTCAAGGACCATTTCCTTGTATTTCTGATTTGATTTAGTGATATGAAGCCTCAAGCATACTTGTGAGCACTTTCTTTGAAACAAACTTTTCTTATTAAAAGTACTGGTGGAGTACCTTCAAGGGCAGTCTAACGAATTTCTTGCAGCTCCTTCATAAAAAGAAATGATGGACATAGTGATTGTGTTTACATTTGACATCTATGAAATCTAGAAATCTCTTATAGTTTTGTCTTGGTGTTCTTGGGAGCAAAATGGCTAGAATTCTGGAAGATCTGGAGGTATCAGTTTGGGGAAGGTTGATGTACACAATGTTCTTCAGGCTCAGAAAGTTCTTCTGCAGTAACTTCAGCTGAGTCTGAGATATTAGATATATGTATGCATGTATGTATGTATGTATGTATGCATGCATGCATGCATGTATGTATGTTAGTATTGTATTCCACTCTCCCAGCTCAATTTCAATCATTTCTATTGATCTGAAGGTCCACATTGAACACATGGAAGTAAGTTCTACATAATAATAATGGTAATAGAGTTGGAAGGGACCTTGAAGGTCTTCTAGTCCAACCCCCTGCTCAGGCAGTCAAATAGCTGTCCAGTCTCTTCTTAAAAACTTACAGTGTTGGAGCATTCCCAGCTTCTGGAGGCAGGTTGTTCCACTGTCAGGAAATTTCTTCTTAGTTCTACATTGCTTCTCTCCTTTTTTTTTATTGAAAAGTTTTACAGTACATTTTTTAAAAAACAAAAACCCCTCCCAACCCCCTCCCCTCTCCCCAAACCTCCCCTACTCTTCCCTCCCCATCCCCTCCCCCCTCCCCGACTTCCCAGAGCTAAATACAGGGTATAAAAATACAATCATAATCTACCATATGCAAACAACAATAACATATTAAATTCAATCGCACTTTAACTCTTATTGAAACGACTACAAGCAATTTATATATCGCATAAATCCAATACTTATTCAAATGCTAGATGAAACTTTTTAGTCCCATATTTATTCTGAATATAATCAATCCATCTTCACCACTCCACAATATATCTCTGTTGCGACTGGTCTTTCAAGTACGCAGAAATCTTTGCCATTTCCGCCAAATTGGAAACTTTTAAAGTCCATTCTTCTATAGTTGGCAGTTCTTCCTTCTTCCAATATTGCTCAACTAAAAGTCTCGCTGCCGTAACTAAATTCAACATCAACTTAATGTCCACCATAATAGTATCTGTGATGATGCCCAATAAGAACAATTGCGGACAAAACTTTATCCTTTTCTTGAATATTTTTTGCATGTTCCACCAAATTTTAATCCAAAATGCTTTAACCCTTTTACAAGTCAACCATATATGAAAATACGTTGCATCCTCACAGCCACACCTCCAACATTTGGGCTGGCAGTTCGGATACATACTTGCTAATTTTTTAGGACATAAATGACACCTATAAAACATTTTATAAAAATTCTCTCTTAAATTTTGGGCCTGTGTAAATTTTAATTTCTCATCCAAATCTTTTCCCAAATATCCATTGTAATAACTTCTTGAAAATTCTGAGCCCACTTTATCATACGGTCTTTAACAAGTTCTGCTTCTGAATCAATTTCTATCAATGCAGCATATATCCTTTTTATATGTGCTTGTCCTTGATCTCTAATTTGCTTTACCAAGCTTCCATCATTCATCGAAAAACCAGTTTTCTGGTCCTCTTTCCACCTAGCCTGTAATTGCCCATACTGAAACCAAGTTTGTACAATCTTTTCTTCTTTTAAAATACTATATGGCTTTAATTGCCATACATTCCTCTCAAAGCACAAAATTTCCTTATATGTAATCACATCATATTTAAACCCAACATTTATATTTTCTATTGCGTGTTTCGGTATTGCCCAAATAGGTATCTTATAATTTAACTTATGTCTGTACTTTTTCCAAACTCGCAACAGAGCATACCTTAAAATATGTATCCTGAACACATTGTCCACCTTCTTATCATACAATAAATATGCATGCCATCCAAATAACAAATCATGGCCCTCAAGATTTAACAATCTCGTTTGTGTTAAGTTAAACCAATCACATCACTGACAAAGCAGCAGCTTCATAATATAATTTAAAATTAGGCATTTTAAGACCACCTCTTTCACGCGTGTCTTGCATAATCTTGAATTTGACTCGTGGCTTTTTCCCTGCCCAAACAAATTTATTAATTCCTTTTTGCCATTCCTCCAAATTTAAATCCTTTTAAAGTATAGGTATCATTTGAAATAAAAATAAAAATTTTGGCAAGACATTCATTTTCACAGCTGCAATTCTTTCCAATAAAGATAATTGTAATTTTTTCCAACTATCTAATTCTTTTTGTACTTTTTCCCATAGCTTTTCATAATTATTTTTATATAACTTTACATTTGAGGGTGATAAATATATCCCCAAATATTTAAACTTTTTAACTATTTCAAATCCCGTTAGCTCTTCTAAGACAGCCTTTTGTGATACTGTCATATTCTTAGACAACATTTTAGTTTTTTGTATATTAACCTTAAATCCAGAAACTTTCCCATATTGCATTATTATCTCCAACAATTCTACAACTGAATAATCAGGCTGAGTCACTGTAACAACCAGATCGTCTGCAAACGCCCTCAATCTATAATCCTGGTCTCTAATTTGAATGCCCTTAATTTTATCCGAATCCCGTATTTTAATCAATAATATTTCCAATGTTAAAACAAATAATAAGGGTGACAACGGGCACCTCTGCCTTGTACCCTTTTCAATATTACATACTTCTGTCAAACTATTGTTAACTATTATATAGGCTGTTTGCTTTTGATATATTGCCCTGATAGGTTGTAAAAATTTATCCCCAAATTTCATTTTATCTAATACTTTCAACAAAAATTGCCAATCCAATTGATCGAAGGCTTTTTCAGCATCCAAAAAGATCAACGCTGCAGGGATCTGATTGTTTCTTTCCAAAAATTCCAACAAATCTACTATATGCCTCACATTATTCTTCATTTGTCTACCACTTATAAACCCAGTTTGATCACCATGAATTACTTGTTGCATTACCCTCATTAATCTGTTAGATAGGTCTTTGGCAAATATCTTGTAGTCCGTGTTCAAAAGTGATATTGGCCTATAGTTTTTTGCTTGGGTGACATCCTAGTCTTCCTTCAGAATCAGAGAAATAAAAGCAGTTTTCCAAGACGGAGGTACCCCTCCTCCCATTTGAATTGTCTGAAACAATTCCCTTAAAGGCTTCACCATCTCTAACTGTAAATTTTTATAATACACAGCAGTCAGTCCATCCGTACCTGGTGCTTTACCCACTTTCAATTGTTTGATTACTGAAAGAATTTCTTCATCAGTTATCAATTGGTTCATCTCTTCCATTTGTTCTTGCGTAAGAACTGGAATGTTGGCTTTCATCAAATATTCATCAATATCTGCATCACTAATCTTATCTTTAGCATACAACTTAGAATAAAAATCAACAAAGGTCTTTTTGATAAGGCTCTGCTGGAACACTACCTTACCCTTGTGTTCTATTCTATCTATATTAGAAGCCCTTTGCTTCTTCCTTAACAAATAAGCTAGCCATCTACCTGGTTTATTGGCATTACAAAAAATATTATGTCTAGCATACTGCAAGTTAGTTGCCACTTGATCAGCCATCAACTTATCAAACTGGCCCCTTAGTAAATTAATTGCCTCTTTAATCTTCCCATCCGATGGATTCAAAGCCTTTTCTTTTTCCTTAATTTCATTCTCTAATTCTTTCCTCCTAAATTCCAAATTACGTCTATATTTGTTGTTCAGATATATTAATACACCTCTCATATAAGCTTTGCTAGCATCCCAAACCATTTCAATAGAAGTACCTTTGTACATATTAGTTTTAAAAAATTCCTTCATCTGTTTTTTACACTCTTCCACATTTTCCTGATATCTAAACAAATTTTCATTTAAACGCCAAGAGCGCCTATCCCTATTATCTTTTTCTATCTCTAACCATACTGGACTATGATCAGACATAGTTCTTGGACAAATCTTAATCTTCTTAATCCTAGAAAAAAGATCATTAGTAATTAATATAAAATCAATCCTGGAAAAAGATTGATGTCTATCGGAGAAAAAAATATAGTCCTTTTCTTGCAAATTTCTTTCTCTCCAAATGTCTCGCAATTCCAAGTCATCCTTCATCTCAAAAAAAGATTTAGGCAATTTAGCATGACTTGGGGTGCTTTTAAAAAAAAAACCCTTGTCCATTTGTACATCCAAAACGCCATTCCAGTCTCCCATAAAAATACAAGATTTATAATCCCACTGAGTAATCTTGCTGTGTAGTAAACTGTAGAAATCTGCTTGTTGTTGATAAGGAGCATATAATCCAACCAAAAGCGTTTTCTTGCCTTCAATTAACAATTCAATTATAACATATCTTCCTTGTTTATCTGCTTCAATTAAAGCCGCTGTCAAAGTGTTCTTAACGTAAATGACCACTCCATTTTTCTTATCAGTTGCAGAAGCAATAAACTGTGTACCCAACCTTGAATTTAACAAATACTTTTGATCCATAACTCTAATATGTGTTTCTTGTAAACAAATAACATCATTCTTAAATTGTTTTAAGTATTGAAATACTTTCTTTCTTTTCTGTGGTGAATTTAAACCATTAACATTCCAGGTTAGAAACTTTGCCGCCATCTTTCACGACCTGAAGCTTTTGGAGCGCATCTTCCAAAATCACCTGCACTCTCTTAGGTCGCGCTCCTCCCACTGCTTCACTGTAAGTAAGTTTTGGAGGTGCTATCATAACTCTCTGCTGTTCTTGTTCTTGCTCTCGTCTCATTCGTCTGGCAGCAGCACATGTCATTCTCTGGTCTCTAACCTCCTCCGATGATACTGAAATTTGATCCACTCCTGTAGCTTTCTGGAATTCTCCATCTTTCACCTGTATGACTCCTTCAGCACCTTGTACATTCTCACTTTATGGTTGAGACTCTCCCTCACCATTCTTTTTAGATTCCAAAAGTGGTATGGGGACTGCTTTTAAAACATTAGTATAAAAATCACGTGCCTGCAGCACTGTAAGAAGACGATGTCTCATGCCTGCATATATCACCACCATACCCACTGGTATATCCCATCTGAACTGAATATCCCATCTTCTTAATTCTTGTGCCAGAAAAGCAAATTCCTTTCTTCTCCTTAAAATTCTTGGAGGGATTTCTTTTAAAACTAAAACTTCTTGTTCAGCAATTGCAAATTTATTGTTGTAAAAAGCTTGTATAACCTCATTTCTAATTGCTCTCTTTGTAAAATAAACCACCACATCTCTGGGTAATTTCCTTTGTCTTGCAATCCACGAATTAACACAAAGTATTTTGTCTATATCCTCCATAATTTCTTCTGCTGGTCGCTCCAAAACACCTTCCAAAGCCTCTGAAACTATTTTTTTTCAAATTTTCCTTAGGATCCTCTTTTAAACCTCTAATTCTCACAGCAAACTCCATCTCCCTGTACTGTACCAAGGTCAAGTCGTCATCAATCTTATCCACCACATTTTCAGTTTCTGTCATTTTTGCATCTAATCTAATATTATTTTGGCTGAGATCTTCCACTGTTTCGTCCAAACGCTCTATACATACAGCCATGCCTTGAAATGCAAGTAAGATGTCTGCCCTCATTTCTGTAAGCTTCTCCTCCATATGTTCAGCTAATTGTTGAGATTGCTTTTTCAAAGCCTCTTGCAAAACATCCTACAAATCTTTCACTGTAAAAGTTGGTACAGGTGCAGGTGCAGGTGCAGGGGGAGGAGGCATTAAAGCTTGTAACGAAGATTGCTGCACCAGAGAAGCCCCCGCACGTCTAGGAACTTTAGAAGATTTGGCAGCCATTTTCACCCACTATTACGTGCTATGCACTTTCACTTTTATCAAACTTCAAAAAGTCCAGCGAGTTAAAGATCATAAAGTCACTTTCACCTGAATTTCCTGTATCACTCTGCCTGCATTCAAGTTATCTAAAGCTCACTCTTGCTGGCAGGGATGGTTGCGACGCCCTGCTCTGCTCCAAAGTCCCGGAGCAGAGGAGTCCCAAAGTCCGGAGCAAACTCAGGCTTTGGGGGGGCTCAATCCTTCAGCCACCAGAGTTTCAACTCTGGCGGCCTGGGAGAGCTCTACCCCTACCTGAGCGCTCACCCCCTCCTCTTCTCCCGAGGAGCGGGCTTCCGAGCCGTCAAAACAGCTGATCGGCGCTGTTTTCGGCGGCTCTACGGAAGCGACGGGGCTGACAGCCAGAATGGCTGCTGGCGGCGGAGCCTTGCCACCTGGAAGTCGCTTCTCTCCTTGATTAGTTTCCATCCATTGCTTCTTTGTGGCAACCCCAGAGATATTGGAACACTGCTATCATGTCACTCCTTGTCCTTTTCTTCATTAAGCTAGAGGGCTTCTGCCTGAGTGATTATCTAAGCGGGGGGGCTGTTTGCTTACTTGCTTTATGTCTAAGTTAGCACTTGGATTATTAATACTTGGTTAAGAGAGAGCTCCACGGGTTTTGTGAATAATGCAAGAGCACAGACTATTCTAGCTTTCTTTTTCTGGGGATATCAGTCTGTGGATTAGGCTACTTGTTGGGGTACAAAAAACAATTTGACCACTACAGCAAATTTTTTTTTGCATCTCTTTGGATCATTTCCAACCTACCATCGCATCCAGTATGGCTTGCAGGCATATTTAGGGGCCCCCAAAATATGCTCTCTCCTCCAAAGCCACATCCTCTGCCATAGAAAATAAGAGCTGCCCTTGCAGAACACTAAGTGGAGCATTTGAAAGACCATTGTAGTCCACCAAATTTGCATACAGAGTTGAAAACAAATTTTTGACCTAGACAACCTGTGAGTGGATCTTATATATTTGAGAAGTACTAAGCATTCATTATCTCCTCAGACCAAACTGGCTTTTTGTCAAGATGCCACACTAGTCAGATAGACAACCAGTGAGATTCTCTCTTCTCTCTCTGTCTCCCTCCCTTCCACCCACTTATGTCCTGATAATGGTTTTGTTGACCAAGTTAATTCCCATTACTGAATTCAGGAACAGTGTACATTGTGTTTTGATTACTGGAATTTATTAACTGTCCACCTAGATGACATGCAAGAATGTTACACCACGTAAAACAGTCAAAGAGTTGCCAAGAAAAGGATTATGGCAGATGTATATCAAATTGGAGAAGACATCAAAGCTATTAAAAATATTGTTAACAATATGTTGTTAACTATATGGCTGTGCATATCGGCATCCCGGGATATTCAGAATATTCCACTTCTTTCTATGGGGGGTGAGTTTTTACCCCTCGTAGATAGGGCTCGCAACTTGGGAGTCCTCCTAGATTCACGACTTACTTTAGATCATATAGTGGCTGTGACTAGGGGGGCTTTTGCCCAGGTTCGCCTGGTGCGCCAGTTGCAACCCTATCTTGACCGGGATGCCCTGTGTACGGTCACTCATGCACTCGTGACCTCTCGTCTGGACTACTGCAACACTCTCTACATGGGGCTACCCTTGAAGACCACTCGGAGGCTCCAGCTGGTACAGAATGCAGCCGCGAGAGTTGTCTTGGGAGTTTCCCGGTACTCCCATGTTATACCTTTGCTCCGCGAGCTGCATTGGCTACCAGTTGTCTTCCGGGTGCGATTCAAGGTTTTGACGATGGTTTATAAGGCCCTACATGGCATGGGTCCAGAGTACCTCGGGGATCACCTGCTGCCGGCGTCTACTTCCCTCCGCCCTGTGCGTTCTCACAGAGAGGGCCTCCTCAGGGTGCCACCGGTCAGGGAATGTCGGCTGGTGGCCCGCAGGGGGAGGGCCTTCTCTGTGGGCGCCCCGGCTTTATGGAATCAGTTACCGGTTGAGCTCCGGATGGCACTTGACCTTCGCTCCTTCCGACGCGACCTAAAGACCCATCTATTTGAACAAGCCGGCCTGGCCTAATGGGGGATGGGTTGGGGTTCTTATCGTGGGTTTTATATTATTCTACTGTTTTAGCTTGGGCTCTTATGTAATTCTTTTTAATTTTTGTATCCTGTATTTTATATATAGCCCTGTTCACCACCCTGAGTCCTTTGGGAGAAGGGCGGTATATAAATATGAATAAATAAATAAATAAATAATAATAAAATAAGTCCTAGAGGATTGAAAAGTATCAAAACAGCAGGCTTTAGGGACAATAGAAACCTCATGTGTGATCATGCAGGAAGAGACTGGCCTAGCATCACTAACAAGACATGGATAGGCATTGAGTGAAGGAAGGTGGAAATGTGGATTTTGAATGTGGTAATAACCAAGATTGCAGAGCAGAGGTGATGGCATAGCCGTAGCCATAGTCATTCAGGAGACTGTGATAGCTTCCAGACACTGCTCTACAGATAATCAGATGTGAATTCCTATTTATGAAGCTTGGTGTTGCCATTTGTGTACCATTTTCCCTGCTTTTCAGGGAGTTGTTTGAGTCCCTTACTAGGCTATGTAATAGTATGTGAGAATGATCCTGGGAGACAGGGAGAAGAGACACAGCCAGGGAAATGGTGAGGTAAAAGAGAGCCTTGTGTGGTAGTTCATAAGAAGTAGAGCCAGATGAGCTAATTCTACCATATTTAAAGCTGCATTAACAGAATCTTGCAAGTCTGAAACTACAGTTCTTCCACCCCCCCGCCCCCATCCCCTTTACAGCACAAGAGCCTTTGCCCTGCCCCTCTTCCTGTTGTGGGCTAAGTTGTCTTTCATATGAGTGTTTTTTTGGTTGTATCCTTCTCCCTGTCACCTAAGGTCATTCCCACATACCATTACAGGCTGGCAGTGGAATTCCCTATCCTGGGTGAAATTCCAGGTGCGGGTGTATTTCAACCTTTCTTTGCTTGACTTACAATTAGAGATATGCAGGAGTCCATGGCCTTCATGACAACCATGGACTTAATCCAAATTACTGATGGCCTGACTTGGTGATGGTCACACATTAGATCTAACTTTTATCTTGGGGCAGTGGCAATGTGATCTGGATGGGGAGCAGCTGTCATCAGTTCCTTGTCTTGGATAGATTACTTCTTGTTAGCCATTTATTTTTCAGTGATTGTTCCCCCACTGCAAGGAGAAGAGACCTATTTGACCAATTCACCCATATAACTGATGGATCTGGTAGGATTCCAGAGAGAACCTGGTGTAGTTCATGAAGCTCTCATGCATTGTTCAACTAAGGCCTTAGTTGCTGTTGGGAATGAGTAGTTGATGGCAGCCTTAGTTTGGATTGCGCTCTCCATGAATGGGAATCCCAAAGGTTCCCCCTGATGTTCAGATGAGTTTTGGGAGATGAATTGACTTCAGACATGTCTAGAGCACTAGACATAAAGAGTAAGGAAGATGACCTTGACATAATTAAATTAGATTCTTTACCAAGCAACATGTAGAAAAACATGGCTTAAATCCAAAATAAGCAAAAATATATAAGTGGTTCAGATACTTCTTTAATTCAGTTAGAGAATTGAATTAGAATGGTTGTAAATATAGGTGTACAACAGAGAAAGTTCCTGAGTCCCAAAAGATCACAATGCTTGATTGAGGGGGCCCAGACTATGTTAGCTTTGTCAACTCATACAGTTCAGAAAGAAAGTAGATAGTCCCTCAAATAATAGGGTCCTATACCATGTAGGTCTTTATAGATGATAACCAGCACCTGGAATTTCACCCAGAAGCATATATACAAGCAATCAGTGTGGCTTGTAAAGGGAGGAAATCATGTGGGCGTAGCAAGGCAAGTCCACCACTGCTCACATTGGTGCATTCTGGAACAATAGCTTATGAGTGCTCTTCAGTGGCAATCTCATATAGCACACACTGCATAGTTGAGCTATGAGGTGATATGATGATTATCTGGAGGGCTACCAGGAGTCTTTGCCTGATGTAGTTATGCAAAGGCACTCTAGAGCCAAGGCTCTTTTAGCAAGAGCTGTGAGTCCCAGAGGACTTCCAGACTGTGCACTTTTCCTGAATGGGAGAAGATCGTGAACGTAGGTGGTCTCAGCAACCACAGTCACTAGCGCTTTGTAGAATTAAATTGGAATTGGTTTCTCTCTGTCCAGATCCTCACAGAGTCCAGGGACGGGGGGTTGACATACTTATAACACAAAATAGAAATTTTATAACACAAAATACAAAAATTTGCTATGGCAAAGTTAAAGATTAAATGATCAAAAGAGTGCAGAACTTAAACAGGACAATTAATATGCAACAATGGGTGTATTGATGGAAAAAAAGAACATTCACTGTGAGTAATATACAATGAGGAAATCGATACAAGCTGTTCTCTCACCAATACACTGCTCCAGAAGTGATTATTAATAGGGACAATGCATATTTAGAAAATTGTTGGATATGTAAAATCAAGTTGGAATGTTTGATCATATCTAGTGGAAGCATCATAAATCTCATCTATTACATGATTTGCTGCATAAAAATTCCTAAAAGCTGACGCATAAAAGAACAGCATCATAAATTATTGGAATACTCAAAAATTGGGAAACTTTATTACACATCAGCACATCAGAAAAAAAGAGGGGTCGCTGTATACATCAAAGAGTCAATAGATTCTAAATTGGTATACTCAGATAAAGAAAGAAGAATCATAATGGTAGAAATATATCTGCACCAAAAGGAAATATGTAAAATCAAGTTGGAATGTTTGGAAGCATCATAAAGCTCATCTATTCTATTACATGATTTGCTGCAGGATAAAAATTTCTTTTTTATTGGTTACTTTCTATTAAAATACCCACAAAATGCACTGTAAACTGTTGCCAGGATACTTTATCCTTTTAACTGGAAATCACAGTTAATCTCTTTGTTAAGGATAGCTGAAACTATAGAAGTTCTCATCAATATCTGAGATAAATCATATATGAAAAACTGTCCTATTTTAGTTTCAATTTATTTTTAAGTATACTTACAATGTAATTATTTTGAAAGTGCTAAAGTATTAAACTGTCAATATGTTTTAATTTGTTGATATCTAAGGATGAAAGTAAAAAATTTATTTAATGAAATCTCTTATACTTTTTTATTTATGTTATATTATTCTACTTTTTCATATACTCTTTATATTTTGCAATTTTTATGAATCTGTCTTATTCATAAAACCTATATCTGTCTTTCCCTCTGTCTTAGTTTTCTTTTAACATAAAAGAAGGAAGAGGAAATGTTTCATTTACTTGACTGGATTTCAGATTTTCATACTATATGATTCACATGAAAGAGGGACATAAATATTTATTTACCTTGGATATATGCTATGGAAAATCTGGATGTCCCAGAGGTTGGCAAATGTATGAATCATACTTTCCTTGATTTTCTTTTACAAGTTGATTGTTTATTCAGATAAACTATTGATTCATTCTGGGATCCTCTCCTCCCTACTGATCAAGTCTGAGCAGTTTTCTATTAATAGTGTCACCAGGTGTGATTGAATGTACAAGAGCAAAGATGATGGTGGGGGATACTTTTGGCAAAGAGCTCCCCCAGAAAGAAGCCCAGATTACTCAGTTCCAAACTGGATATGGGGGGGAGGAGATTCAGGGTAGCCAACCCTAGAATCTCAGAGGAAGCATCTAGTAGGTTAGAAATTATAGATTTAGTTTGACAAGATTCTGTCTGTTATGTAGTGGGTTCTGGTGAGCAGGACTGAAGACACACAGCTGAGTGTAGAGAAACTCATTCTTTATTTCTAAATGGAACAGTACTTGAGCTTGGGCTGCACCCAGCCCCAAGCCCTATGGTAGCAGCCAATAAGATTGAACCTGCGCTTGCCGCCAGAGGCTGAGCAATTGCAGGCCCGGAGACGGCCTGTCTGGGTTGCTGGAGAGCCGTTAGCTCTCCAGCAACACACGTGGTGTGGTACCCAAAAGCCCAGTACATAACACTGTCCATTAGATATAAGCAAATAAGGAGTGGACTCAATTGGATCTTGCTGTCTTGTCTCTGGGTATGGGCTTCACACTGGGTTAAGCTAGAAAAGTCTGCCTTTGACCTGCTTACCAGTACAATTTGTGTTACCTAGTTAGCTTGTTGGGTGATGAAATGTCAGAGAGCACCAAGGACTCTACAGTTCAAGCCTGAGCTACAATTATTCCCTTCTATCATTACGTTAATTTGTTGGGCTATCATTTTCTTTGGGAAGAAAACCAAAAGAACTAAGGATCTGTTCTGGGAGCCATCACTGACAGTTACAGAACACATTTGAGGGACTTTGCTAATATTCATCATAAATTTATTCGCAATTTTTCTGCACTGATTGCATCATTAATTGATCTTATGAAGAAGGGAGTTCCCTTTAAGCGGAATCACCAATCTCAACAAGCTTTCTACTATTCATTCACTTTTCTCACTTCTTCCATCCCCTTTGTACTTTTAGGCTGATTACTAGGGTTTCACTTTGAGAACTGTACTTCTACAAAACATTCCAGAAGTTGAGAATGACCTCTTCTGTAAATTCAAGCAAAATTTTACCTGCCATCCCCATCCCCAAATATAATATTTTTAATGAGGCGTCTTTGGTCCAATAAGGCAGCTTTTCAGTATTGGTGCCTTCTTCTCAAAGGTAATGAATGCACCATAGTTATCTGAATACATCACAACAATCAGGAACATTGACATGTTTTTTACAAGTTCACATGTTGCAAGGTAAGGCGAGGACATTATTCTTCTCACGTTAACTTTCTAATCACTTACATTTCTGGCTTGCAGAACAGGCATGTGCTGGTAAGTTGAGTGCAGCACAGATGGAACACTCCAGAAGTTTCTGTAATAAGGCAAGAAACACTATAGTCAAGAATGAATAAGTCCTGACTGGGGAAATGTTTCTTAGAGGGCATCTGCCCACATAGCAGGAACATGTGTGACTTTCAAGACAAAAGACCAAAGACAGTTTCAGCCTGCCTGACATGCTTCAGCAGTGGCCTGGGTAACAAGATGGGGGCTTCATTGTGATGTCCTCAGCAAACAATTTGTGAGGTGCCTTTGCATGGTGGCGAACAGTAAATGAGCCTCTTGAAAAGTTAAATCTCTCCAGGTTGAGTTTTGCACTTGGCGAGTTCATGAATATACACTCATGTAAATTTGCTTACTACAGTACCAAAGTGATTTCCTATTTCCAGGATCTTTTTCAGTTTCATAATTTAGCCTATAGTCTTGGCATTTTCCAATAGGCTCCCTTCAAATCAGATGTGACTCTGCTTATTTTGCTAGCTCAGAGAAAGCCAGTCAGGTGCTGCCACCTGCTGAAGTTATCAAGTTATTGTTCAGCAAAATTTAGGATGTTGTTTCTTCTTATGGATCATCATGGTCACATATAAAAGTATGTATTTTTTTTCCCAGTAAAAAATGAGGTTGATGCTCACCATCTTCTGTGCAGAAGTCAATAGAAATTTCAGTTGAATTTTAAGTGCAATAGGACAATCTTCTCTCTTGCCTCTGAAGGCAACATCCTATTACATGCTGGCAAAACAATGAAAGGGCTGCAGGGCTTTCAGGTTTTGTGGCTTTGGCTGGTTATTTTTCTGTGTTTATACTCAAACAGTCAATATTCTTCCTGCCAGGATCTGGGCATGAAGAGACAATATGCATATAGAAGAATTCAGGTGCTGCCTACATGAACACGATTCCCTCATTTTACTTAATGGTGCAGTACAGTACCCATTAGTGTTTGTTGAAATGGGGAAGGGTTTATACTTGATCAATACTTTCTGATAAGCCTTGGGTCCTTTTTCCTTCAAAATATATTTTTAAAAAATTGCTAGAATTCTGCTAATACTGATATGATAATAAAATGTCCTAAGAACATACTGTACAAGTAAATGTATGCAAGTACAGAAATAGATAGATAGACAGATAGACAGACAGACAGACAGACAGACAGATAGATAGATAGGCAGGCAGATGATAGAGTTATATTGTCACCCACCTACCAAGTAACTGGATAGCTAACAAGTGTTAAAAACCTCAATACCAGAAAATGATAAAAAAAATATAGCAAAGTAAATTGAAATAAACATCAAGAAAGGAAAGAGAAAGTAGGGAATCTGGAGGCTAGGTTTAAAATAACTGAGACAATACAAAGAGAACATTTGGAGATGAATAATAATGCTACAATATTGAAGAAGGCTGAAGTCCTGCCTTGGTTTACATACTGTGTTAAATCATGGTTTCTCTAATCATGTACCATAAGTAATTTTGTAAAACATATTAAACCTCAATGACTTGGGTTCTCACAGCATGTTCAGTTTAACTAAGGAAGCATATTGTTGCATAGTGCAGGGTGTGAACTCAGCCATACGGTTCCTGTGTAATTGTACATTACAGAGAAGAGCAACAAAGATGATTAGGGGACTGGAGGCTAAAACATATAGGGAACGGTTGCTGGAATTGGGTATGTCTAGTTTAATGAAGAGAAGGACAAAGGGTGACATGATAGCAGTGTTCCAAAATCTCAGGAGCTGCCACAATGAAGAGGGAGTCAAGCTATTCTCCAAAGCACCTGAAGGCAGGAGAAGAAGCAACAGATGGAAACTAACCAAAGAGAGAAGCAACCTACAACCAAGGAGAAATTTCCTGACAGTCAGAACAATTAACCAGTGGAACAACCTGCCTCCAGAAGTTCTGAATGCTCCAACACTGGAAGTTTTTAAGAAGAGATTGGACAGCCATTTGTCTGAAATGATATAGGGTTTCCTGCCTGAGCAGGGAATTGGACTAGAACACCTCAAAGATCCCTTCCAACTCCACTACTACTACTACTACGACTACTACTACTACTACTACAACTACTACTACTACTGTTGTTGTTGTTGTTATTGTTATTATTATTCACACATACAGCCATATTACCTGCTACTTTCTCCAATCAAAACTGGGGCAGTGAACCAAACCACAAATAGTTCCCAAACATGTTATTAAAATGCAAGTGCCAAAAACAATAGCCTGGTGCATTTCCACCCTAATATGTTAGAATCTAAACAATTAGACACTAACACACTAGACTACAGACCTTGAACCACCTGTGTTTCACTGTCACTGAATGGTCTAAAACATTAAGGAATGTTGGTGACAAAGTAATAATCATACTGATTTAGTGAGCTAATACAGAACAGGGTCTTATTACATGGCAAAAAGAAGGCAGGATCCACATCAGTAATAACAGCTGTCATTGTATCCTGCTTAAGCAATGTGAAGCATGAAAGTTATGCTGAGAAGTGTTTATGTTGAAAAGCTGAGACTCTTCAAACCTTGGGAGTGGGAAGGTCTACACATAAACTAAAGCAAGGTAATAAACTATTATACTTAGCACAATTATTATCATTGTAACATATATTCTCTCTGACCTACTCCTGATAATCTGTCTTTGAACAGGTATGCTATATTATAGGACGGTCCATTTCACAACAGGAACAATAAAATTGTGATGAGTGAATGTGATTAAGGATTTTCTGATGGAAATGGTTTTAGTTGTACAAGTAGTCCTCAAGTTATGAAGGTAATGGTGAAGTGGTTTACAGACCACTCGGAGACAGCTGGCTAGGTCAACAGATTTATTGAGGTACCGAACAAGTAGGTGCTTCATCTCAGCTCTTTTATAGCCGGCCGCTGGCTGGCTGGGCCAATCCGCGGTTGTATTCCTCCCGCCGGGATTCCGGAGCCAATCAGCTGTGGTGTGTATTTTGACAGCTCCGCATCCTCGTGGCGGTAACTCATGCATGATGGGGCACCTGTTTTGACAGCGGAGAGTTGTCAACTGGCTGCGCATGCGCTTCCGCTGGCGGCAGATTTTGACAGCTGTCAAAAGCTCCCACGTGTATTCCTGTCACTGCGTTTACCTCACAACATTTACAACTATTTAACTCTTAACACTAGTTAACATATAACACAAATGGATCCTCCCCATTCCACTCATAACTCGAGTATTCGTATGGGTGAATCTTGTACCTTGAATGAGATCACTCCCTGCTTTCATCCATGCATTTGCTAATCGAATGCATGGGCAAATGAGTGGTTCGTTAAGCGCACTTGAGGTATCTCAGGGTGGGGAAGGCCGTGGGGGCCTAGTGATAGAACAGGACCCCAAGGCCTCCCTGACCCACTAAGATACCGCATGCTTCCCCCTCCTTTCCTGCCGCTCCAGACTCACCCTGCAAAGATCTGTCTCCTCTCTGTAGCAGTTTCTGCCTTTGAGGGAGAGGAGAGTCAATGGAATCTCCTGCATGCTGTAACATTGCACAAGTTCAGGCATCCATCTTCTTTTGCAGAGAATGGGTGCCTGAACTCTTGCGAAATCGCCGATCTCAGAAACTTTTATTTTCAGTAGAAAAATTGTTTGCAGTACCTGTCTCCTGCTCCCCCCAACTCCTTTCTACCACCACCAGTACACTTTTCACCCAGACAGAGATTTTGAGGAGTCTGGAAGCTCCATGTGCATGCAAATGGGACACTTGAAAATGCAGCGATTCGCTGTGTTTTTAAGCACCCCATTTGCTCACAGATGGAGCTTCCAGTCTCCCCAAGGTCTCTGTTCAGGCAAAAAGTATTTGAGCGCTTATGGGGCACTTGGAAACGCAGTGATCTGCTGCATTGCCAACAGTCCCCTAGGCACTCACACCCTTTTTATCAAAATGGAGGCCTTGGGGAGAATGGAAACTCTGTCTCTGTGCAAATGGGGGACTTGAAAATGCAGCAATTTTAAAAGGAGGTTTATGGAAAAACAGCTATCTGTCTGTCTGTCTGTCTGTCTGTCTATCTATCTATCTATCTATCTATCTATCTATCTATCTATCTATCT
>JAKJMR010000027.1:606679-654857 GCA_024449315.1 Daboia siamensis | reverse complement strand
TCTATCTATCTATCTATCTATCTATCTATCTATCTATCTATCTATCTATCTATCTATCTATCTATCCCACACCCACAAAATACAGAAGTTGTTTGATATAATCAAGGTGACCTGTTACTCACCTTCAAATGATAGCTTCATGGTTTATCATAGATCGATATTGTTGATAAGAAGCAGATTGTCACATGAACACTAGCAAGATGTTATCCAAGTACTGTTGTTTAAAAGACATTTCAAGGTCCCATGCTTTCTGCAAAGATGAACTGATAATTTCTGCCTAGATGTTCTGTAGGTTGATGTGACCACACTGGACGATAATAAGCACAGAGGTGTTCTCTAAGGGAATTATACCAATTCACACTTTTTGTTCAAAACATAGTGTTCCTGAAACAGCAAACTCAGCCATTTTTAGCCACTGTTACAAAATAATTATCTAGTAATCCTGTATTGTTCAAACTGAAATACTATTTATAAGAAAACTGTGAAAGCCAGGCAATTAAAAAATGTAGCATTTTATTTCAAGAAAACACACAAAATCACTCAACCATCATGACTACACCCTTAACAATATTCAGTAACTTTTTCAGTATCTTATTTTTATGAAAATGTCAGTTTGATGGTCCTGCTGTGGCATGTCATCGCTTTCTTCTGAACCTCCAACAATAAAGTAAAAGCAGAAGAATAGCTTCATGGAACTAGGAAGACTAACAGCATCAGTTGACATATATGCATTTCAACTCCACAATTATCCATTACATCAGAGGTCCCTAATCCCTAGGTCATGGACCGGCACTGGTCCACAGCCCGCCACTGGTCCATGGCCCGCCAGGAATCGGTCCATGCAAGCAAGTGAAGTACTATCCATACGTGTCTGGGATCTAGTACTACTACTCCCCTGTCTATGGAAAAACTGCTCTCCACAGAACCGGTTCCTGGTGCCCAAAAGATTAGGGGTCACTGCATTAAATAGTCTCCCATGTTCACTACCAAAAAAAGCATCAAGAAACAAGCATCAAGTTTTGGTGACCAAAACTCATGATACCATTCTGTTGAGTCTTCCCCCACCCCCATGTACTATGCACAAGCACACAATTTCACTTGTTAGATGTCTGAATAACCCAAGTAGAATCAAAGAGAATATTTAAATTTTTAAGTGGGGAAAAAACACTTGGAATCCTTTACAAAAGGCTTAAACAGAGATAGAATAGGATGTGCATGAGAATTGGAGAGAGATGGGGGGAGGGAAATGAGAGAGGAAAAAAAAGAATCACTCTTGGAGAGGATGTTAGATTTTTGCAAGAAAAATAAAAGAAACCTTAATAGGGAATTAGAAACAGACCATCGCCCTATGAGAATGCAAATTCTCTATCCTGAGAAATCTATTGTGATACAAGATCTACAGCCCTGTTAAGGGATATCAGATCCCACAGCCTTTCTTGGTTAGCCTGGTGCCTTCAAAATTATTAATACTCCTAATTCTGAATCCACAGGACTTGTCAATTTGGAATTTATAGAGCTGAAGCTCAATAAATGTGGGGATTCATCTAGCTAGCATTTGTAAAAAAAATAAAGTAATAGAGTAACAGTATTACTGAAGAATAGATTGCTGTTTTTTGTTTTTCTATGAAGCCTGGGTACCTTTGAATAACAACATAGAATAAAAGGTTGTATCTTTCCCACCCATTGCATCATTCTAGCCTATTATATTTTGGCATATCACGAACTCCAGAAAGGCAGGGGGGGAAAAAGCCCCTCTAAGAACAGAGCATAGCAAATTCAAGTGGAATAGCTGGATTTCCAAGAATTCCTGCCATTGCTTTAGACAAAATTCACATGGTTGGGAAACATGTCCTTTTTTACTTATGGTTAATTGTTATCCCTCTTAACTACTATAATCTCATGACCATTGGCATTATTATTGTAAAGCTAGAATTAATTAAAAATTAAAAGTAAGCTATCGAAACCATCAACAATTAAAATGCGTTAAAATACTTTTTAAAGTCTTTTATAAATATTTGAAATAAAGCCAGTTTTCTATATTTAATAGGGAATGTCTCTCTTAGAAAAGGATTATTATTTTTCCTCAAAGACACTGAGTGACTTTTTAATTAATTACAGATAGAAGAAAAGTGGGCACAAAGAAACTGCCTTGATCTCTTGGAATAATACATCCAGCAAGCATGCAAACACACTGCTGATTATTAAATTGTTGAACTATAACTAAGAAAGAGAGTGGTCACTGGCTAATATTTTTATGGTTTTTGAGACTCATGGGAAAAGCAGTGATGTCAGATCTAGGCTAGAAAAGTCCAGTGAAGGTAAATCAGTCACATCTGGGCAGATGAGATAGATATATAGGTAAAGCAGGCCCAGGAACCAAACTCAAAGCATGGATTATTTGCTGATGATGCAATATTTGTGTTGGACATTATCTAGATTTCAGAAGAACCTAATCTAAAGCTGGTTGTCTGACTGAGTTATGCAAGTTCACCCAATGTGGACAATTGATGTGTTAATACATTATACAAACTCAGAAGATTGGGTTAAAAATTGAATAAATCATGGTTTACTGGGAGTTGATATCATGTAAAGTGCTGATATTTATGATTGAAGACCTTTGGACAGAAAACACTGGCAAACAATATTTTATGTAGATCCAGATGAGTTCTGAGGTTGAAGCTGTTCCTGCTGAAACAACTGATTTCTTTCAAGTAACTCACTGAAGCCAAGTGGATTTGGATTAAGAAATACAATCTGTAATGTGGTCACTTTCACTTCTTATGAAGAGCTATCTTAATAAGCTTTTGTCAGTGTTGGAATATTAGACCATCGCAAGATTAGGAAAATGGACTTTCTGGTGGAACCAGGAATCAAAGTATAATATTATTTCCTCTGGATAGGAAGTTCCTAAAAAATGGAAGCACCAACTTCTTCATTTTTTGTTGCACAGTGATTAGTCCAAAGATCTACAATGTGTGTGTTGAGAAGCTTTCTGTAACATTCCTCAGGATGCAGAATAAATTGAATGGCAGACATAATTCTCTTCTAACTTCACATAGCCACTTACTAGAGGCGCTATCTCACTTTGCCTTATGACAGAGGCAGGCTGAGAAATAATTAGGCATGTAAACTCTGCCCTTACTTTTTTTTTTTTAATTCAGCACTATAGGATAAAATATAAAATATAACTTCTAACATCTTCACTTGCTGTTGTGAGCCAGTCGCTTGTATGGCATAAGTATCTATTAGTATATTTTGAGCTCATGAACACTTATCTTTGTCCCTAACAGCATGACTTCTTGGAATCTTGAAGACAAATGAGAAATACTCCAGCATGTAAATAAATACAATTGGATGTAAGATGCTTAATATATATTGCTCATTGGATTGTGTCACATATTTACAGCATCTCAGTAATGGTTTTGTGACTGCACAATGGCTTTCCTGCTACTGATCACTAAGGTATGTCTCTTGAGACAAATAAGATGACATTTATCTTCATAACTTTAATTGCATTCTTCTAGACAGCTCCATCCTGCCTGGGAATTCCTCTCATTGTTATGATGACATAACCAAGGCTTCAGAACCAATATGTAATGCTGTATGTAGCTCTTGAAGAGAAGGCATGAAATAGCATACAAAAGGCAGTGATTCATACACCAGCTAGTCTTCAGAATATGGCCTATCCATGGCATTTACACATAACCAGCACAAATAATTTGGAGTATGCAGGATCTGGAATGAGGTCATTATGAGTTGGATTCAAATACAATTTATTGCATTTTGTTCCTATTGAAATCAGTGAGACAAACCAGGATAAATCATGTCCTGGTTTACCAGAGATTCACAATAGAATTAATAATCCATCAGATTAAAAAGTGTAATTATTGGATTTATAGTCAGTTGTTGGAATATGAGATTTTTATGTTTCCAGTGAAGTAAATGTGATTCTTAGCTCTTGCACAGTTTATACCTTCCTTAACTACAAGCCTCTACTGAGGCCAGGTGATAATAAATAAAAAGATTCAAGACTGAAATATAAAGGAGGAAATCAAATATTCAAAAATAACTATACAACACTTTTTGAAGATGCTCATGTACTAGGTACGTGTGCTGCTGGCAATCACTTGCTGCACTCCCCATGCTGAATAATATTAGTATGTATGATACACACCTGGGTAATTGCCATCTGGAAGATGGGCTGAAGTATGAAGCCCATAGACAGGAAACTATGTTCTGTCATATTTGTGCTATGCTGAGATATTAATTCATATTTTGATATTTTTGATATATTCTCCTTCACTTGTAGGGAACTGAAATTGTCACTGATTCTTTTTTTGATGAAAAACATTCTGGTATAATTTTGAAGGATAAGGATGAAAGATCATTGCACTTGTATGATACCTAAGAATTTGGTGTAAAGTATATATCATTCTAAGATATCTTGCTTTCACAGTGCAATCAGGTTTTCAGTAATCTGAGCTTCCCTGACTTTCCATATTTCCATTATAAGCTAAATGAGACATCTATCACAGGATTTCTTCAGGCTAGCAAGCAAAATGGCTGTGAGATGGGAAATTAATGCCTAACAGAAATATAACAATATTAACAACTATCAGGGTAATAAAGTAAGACCAATAACTCCATCAAAAGAAGCTCTAAAATAACCTAAGAATGAAACAGAATAACACAGACTTCTTTTACCAGGAAGATATCCTTCAGGAAATGGATGGCCTAATTTAAACAGAAAAATTGAAAGAGGAAACAATAGAATGTTTCTTTAGAAAATATTTGTTCAGTTAACCTTCTTCCTTGTTTAGTGCACAAACATTATGCTGATATTTGGAAGCACTCTTAATACGCGTGTTATTTTAGAGTTCAAAAGTATAAAGTCATCTTTGGTAAATACTTGATAAAGACTTACTGAGATACTTATTAGGAGTCTTTTAGTACAAAAGTACTTGTGTGGTGTTTATCCTTCATCAAGAGGCTCCTTTTAGCTGCTAGCGTAGTGCAAAAGACACCTGAGGCTGTATCATGATGATTATACCATTGACTAGGCATCCTGCTATGGTATTTAAGAAACCACCAATCTTGTCAATCAAACGAAGATCTAAAGGTTTACTAGCAATCTTCAGATTTCATTGTGTCAGGAGAGAAACATTCCTTAGACACTTTTAGCATTATTGCCTCACTACAATCATCCACTGTGTCACCATTTACTACTTGCTATTTTCAGGGAAGTAGTGAATCTACTAAATATATTAGTAAATGCACTTAAGCCTTCAAAAAAAGCAAAAGAGCTCCTCCATGACCTGTAATCAACCTACTACCTTAGAGCTTATAAGATATCTATCAACAGATGAAAGTGTTCCTGATCCTATTATAAGCAAGGAACAGTGATGAGAATTTCTGACTTTCAAGAGATAGGTAATCTTTGTTAGCAAGTGCCCTGGATGACAAAAATTTGCAAATTCAACAGTAGTAATAAACAACAGCAAACTGTAATTAAAAAATCACTTTCTGGTTAATGAATGCCATAAATTTCTGAACCTGAGAACAGCATGAGCCAAAGTGAGAGTAATGCTAGCATTGCTGCATAAGAATTTTTTTTAAATGAGACAACAGCAACCAGCAATCTTTGCAGGATCTTTTTCCCCCCCTCTGTCATGTGATTCATTTAGTGACCATGTTGCTAAGTGACATTTCACAGAAACAAATTGCAGTTGCTAAATGAGAACTACCTGTACTGATGAACTACCGTCATACCTAGCTATAATGCTCAGTGTTGAGTGAACAATCATTGGAAAGCCATGATTTCTTGGTCTTTGAAAGACACCATCACTTTCTCAGTATCCCCAATTAGTAAGTAAAGCACTGGAAAACTGGAAAACAAATAGATGCACGGCTAGCTGTGTTTGATACAGTAGGAAGGCAATCTACATCAGCATGAATGGTACTTTCTTCTATCACTTGGTATTGAATAGCTGCATGGCTGCACATCTTTCTTACAGTGCAATGGCAGCAACATTTTGTCATGCTTTGCTCTGCTGCACGTATGAAGGTTAGCGAAGGATAGCTGCTCATCTCTTCAGTGGAAAAAGTCTTGTCAGCTCTTTCTCTTCTAGTGGATAGCCAGCATCTTCATGACCTGTCACCACCACCTTCTACAAATTCCTGATGCCCGGAGCTGGTACATTCAAGAATCAAGCAAATGTCATCATTATAATGTTTATTGTACATCTTCACATATTATTATAGATTACAGATAAACAAACAGCGGACTCAAAGAGATGCTGTGATAAGATATATTGTGCATATCAGCTGTTTTTAATACCAAAGTGGCTTTTTTCTGGACACTCACAGAAATTCAAGACAAAAGATAATGATGCCGGAGGGTCTCCTGATCAGGCAGAAGTTAATTTATGATTGTCACATTCAAGATGAACCTTTTCTAGTCATGTATTCTCCATGGGTTTTTTTCAAGCTTTCTTATCTACTAAACATGTATATTTGCTCCAATGGAAGAGACTGCACTTAGACCTAAAGTATTTTTTCCCCAAACAAGAGTCCTTTTAAGGAAATAAAACATTCATGCTGAATCAATGTGTAAAAGTGAATGGATGCTTCTCCATCTAATACATGTGAGGTCACTGGAGATATCTGCAAGAAGGAAATGTTGGCCTGCAGCATCCACATATCTGAATGATGGAGACTCTTTTGTATACTGAATAAAATGTACACGTCTTCCTTACTGCAAGGGCTTGAAATAAACACACAGCTACCGTATCATAGATGAAAGCAAGTGGGTGCCCATAATGTTAAGGGTAGAAGTAATTATTGAGAGCCAGTTTGGTTTAGTGATTAAGGCACCAGGCTACAAACCAGAAGCTGTGAAAACCGGCTGTGTGAACTTGGGCTAGTCATTCTCTCTCAGCCCAACTCACCTCACTGGATTGTTGTTATGGGGAAAATAGAAGGAGGAAGGTGTGTTGGATATGTTCATCACCTTGAGTTATTATAAAAATAATAAAGGTGGGAAATAAATAAATAGTTGCAGCCCTCATCTCATTCATACAGAAATGCAACAAATGATGGCTGCTTCTGAATAAGGTGAACATTCTGCTCATCTATCTGCCTTTCCACCTTTAATATTAATGTACCTGATATGTGACTTGCATTCTATAAAATAAGGGCAAAATTTGAAATAGCTTTTCTATTGCACAAAGTGAAAACATTGTCTTTTATATTCCTTCTAGCATAATAGGACAATTATTGGCACCATTCACAGGTAAACTGTTACCTATTCAAACCCTGTAACTTTATTTATCTGGTGAATCTTACAAATAAATCGTGGTGATAATCTTGTTCTCAAGGGATGCGGTGGCTCAGTGGGTTAGGACGCTGAGCTTGTCGATCAGAAGGTTGGCAGTTTGGCGGGCGAATCCCAAGTGCTGCGTAACAAACTGAGCACCTGTTACTCGTCCCAGCTTCTGCCAACCTAGCAGTTCGAAAGCACGTAAAAATGCAAGTAGAAAAATAGGGACCACTACGGTGGGAAGCTAACAGCGTTCCGTGTGCCTTTGGCGTCTAGTCATGCCGGCCACATGACCACGGAGTCGTCCTCGGACAAGCGCTAGCTCTTCAGCTTTGAAACGGAGATGAGCACCGGCTCCTAGAGTTGGAAACAACTAGCACGCATGTGCGGGGGAACCTTCTTGTCCTGCTGCATTCACTAATTTGTAAGCAAATGATACAACATCATATGCACAAAATGTTCCAAAAATCTTATATTTTTTCATGAAGCACTACTGTATAGCTTTACAATAAGCTATGCTAACTAGAAAAATAATGCTTTTGAATATAAGAATTTGGTTGCAGAATTGAGGCACTGTCTCAGATAAGTAAATCAAGCCACTTGTTGTAGGAGAAAACAAGCAAGCATAAACCTATTTTATTTTTATTTTTGTTTGGGGTGGAGGGCTCAGCAGTTAGTCTTTGAGGAATGCATTTTACAAGTCTCTACACTCTACAATCTACAAATTACTATCTTAAACAGTTCCATCTGGGTATATATTTGAGAGAAAGTATGTATCTATTAATAATTTATTTCTTTGAATACAGAAACTGAAGTTGGATGTCTGCCAATCACAGCAATGTCCATGTTTACACTTAAAGTGATGCCCAATTGTGATTAATTAATTAAGCTGGATTTACAGGACTTCAAGGTTTGTCCCTGATTTGTAAAATTCCCTGGGGAATGTTAATTTTCCCCATTTGAATAGACTAAATTTAATAACACACCGAATAAAGATTCCTGCAGCTGGCCATTCACGTTCTTGAACCTTGATACCCCCCCCCCCCCCCCCCACCACCCCAAAAAAAGGTTAGCCTTTAGTCATCCCAGGATTTATTAACATTTAAAGCTGATCTTCATTGCTTAATTGACATAATCTCTTTATATGCATTTTTTTCCAACCTTAAACTTAGATTCTCTAAAAGTCAAACTCTTGTGAAGTTTCCCACGTTACTGTATTTTGCCCTAAACCTTTTTTTTCTCTATTCTTTCAATGCCCCATTAACAAAAGCACATGATGGGTGGTACATCAAGGTCAGGGGTGTGTTCGAAAGTGACATCAACAAAAGAAGACAATAAAAGGGCTCCTTAGCTACTGAGAAGTTCTATTTAAAGTTACTTTTAAGGAGTCTTCTAGACCAATTAAGCAGTCTTCAAATCAACTTCTGCTTGCTGAGACTTATCTAAAGGAAGAGCCAACTTAAAAGCTATTTGGTAAGAATACTCTATGTTTTATTTTGAAAGTTAATTTTCATATACGTATATGAAATTGGATAAAAGAAATGTAGATAGGAATATGAACTATCCAAATTATATTTATGTTTAGGTTGTGGTAAAAATGCATATACAGCAACTGTAAATTGCTTAATATTTTATTTAGCATTGCTATAGCACCTTTATAAAAAGTTTATCTGAGATTATACATTTCATTGCCAATCAAAACTACACTGGAATTTATAACTGGATTTTACTTCTTGAATACTTATCAGCTTTTCTGTTCTTCCCCGAGAAACTCTAACAGCTTTGTCAATAAAATTTCTAATAATAATCGGTTTATGATGCTTTCAAGAACAATTTTTTTGATGCCTACACATTTTCCAGAGGAAAAAAATAAATCAAAATGCCTCCTACAGCTAAAATAGGAAGATGATGAAAGGAAAAAAGATGTTGCAGTTTCATTTACAGCACAATGAATTTCTAAATGATGGGAGGTTTGTGTTAGGGACAAAATTGGTTTGACTGCTCCAGTCAAATTAATGATTCCCAGTCATGGTTCAGTATCAATGTTTATCCAGAACAGGCAAGTTGCAGCCCTTGGGCCAAATTGGATCATTGTACCTGATTTATGCTGCCCTTCTACCGCCATTTAATAATTAAGTGAATGCCTATTTTTTTTTCCATTTGAAATAAAAAATACCTCAGTAACAACAGTTACTGTTCTTTTATGCCTGTGATTTTCGTTCTGACTTTGATTAATTTACTTCATATATAGGTTAAATATGTCAAATTGTTCATCCATTGGACTGATTTAGTTGTTAAGATTAAAATTAATAGGTCTAAGTGGTAAGATTAAAATTAATAGGTCTAAGTGGCAGATGGGAAATGCTTCTATATATCCAAGAACATGCATGCAATATTCAGCATATGATTTTGAACATCCTGCTTTGGATGCTTCCCCCCTGCTCCCACTTTCATCCATACTGGATTAAAACATCTCAAAGCCATCTCTTAAGCTTTATCTACCTGGAAGCACAAGATTATCTGTCAAGTGAAAAATCAGTTCTGTCTAGTTAACATGAGATAAATTAACACAGCTGTTAAAGCAACCATATGACTGCATCACTATGTTTTAAAACTACAGGATCCATTTAAGTCATGCAATCAAGAAATTCATTTTGGGTCTATGAAGCCTCATTTTACCAAAACCAAGATAATTCCTTATTGGCGATAAATAAAAAGATTTTGTGAAAAAATAAATTGTTCTTCAAAAAATGCATAACTTACATAAGAAGTTCAGTAGAACAAAATGTGGCAATATCTGCAAACTTTCAATAAGACTGAAAGAATTATCCATGAAAACAACATAGAAGCATAGCAGATAAATAACGGGAACTTTATTAATTTCTACACTTTGTATATTTCCTGAGAACAGCTGGATGGCTACTGTTGGAAAGAAAATGGGAGACAAGTTATATCTATGGTTTGATACAGCAAAGTAGGGTTTATTGAAAGTATTCTGCCAATGTCTCTTCCACTATATAAATAATTACATCAGAATTAGTGGATTAGCCATCTCTTAATTAATGAATAAATGCTGAATGAGTTCTCTTTTGTTATGTATGATGCAGATCTGCACCAGTGTAGAGCAAACTAGGATATACATAAGCGGGATGTGGAGAAGAGAAAGTCCCATGACCTGACTGAAAAATGATTTGAATTGATATTTGCTATTGCTTAAACATGGATATATTTGCCTGGCTGATCACACCAAGGCCTATTCTAGTTCAGCATTTTGCTCCTCACAGTAGTCAACCAGATGTCTCTGGGGTGCATGATCCTAGGAGATGGAGATGGACCTTTCTACCTTTGTTCCCCTGCAAGTGATAGATAAAGGCAAATTTCTCCTCCTCCCCCCAAAAAACCCTTGAAAGTAACATTGCATTATCAAGATTTGCCAAGTTATAATAGACATATTACCCATTGATATATCAAATCCCCTTTTAGAGTAATCCAAGTGGCCACCAGGTCTTGTGAGTTAATTATACTCTGCATGAAGTACTTTCTTTTGTCAATTTTAAATTTATTTCTGGTTAGGGATGACCTCTGATCCTAATGGTTGCGGAAAAGAGAGCCAACATTATCCTTGTCTTCTTTCTGCTTGCCATGCAGGATTTTGCATACTTTGCTCATATTCCATCTCAAACTCCTTTTTACTAGGCGAGGCGTTCTAGGCTTTTCTCATAAGGAAGGTATTCAAGCTCTCTGACAGTTTTGGTTGCCTATTTCTTTTGGGGTTTTTTTCCCAGCTATTACATCCTTTTCCAAATTTAGTCAACAGAACTGTAGAGTGTATTTTATTGGTGACTGGAAGCCTCTAATGAACTTTTTGTGTAAACATGAAAAAATGAATTTGTGATCTATAGTTTTGATGATTAGAAAAAGATAGATTAGAGAAAGAAGAAGAAAATTATGTAACTTTGGAGAAAAAAAGGTTAAAATATATTTGTATACATAATTGCTGTGAAGACTATCGGAAGCCACTTCCTTATATCTTTTTTTCTTTCTTTTCTATTTTTCTTCCAGGTTTTTTCTTTCTTGTTGCCTTTTCTTTTTTATATTATTTCTTGTTAGTTTTTAATCTTCTATAAGACCTGAAGACCTGGCTCTTTGAGCTTTCCGGCCCACTGAGAGTTTTTAATTGGGGTTTTATATTTTTCAGGGACCAAATTTAATTATTTTTAACTGTTTTTAATTTTTGTATTGTATTGACATTTTTTAAATACTTTGTAAACCGCCCTGAGTCCTACGGGAAAAGGGCGGTATATAAATTCAATAAACTTAACTTAAACTTATAAACATTTTGATAAAAAATACACACACGTAAAATATGTACATAGTATTGCCTAGGTCAGGGGTGTCAAACTCAATTTCATTGAGGGCTGCATCAGCACTGCGGTTGCCCTCAGGGGGCCTGGTGGGTATGGCCAGGGTGGGTGTGGCCTACTGGGTGGGCGTGGCTAGAATGCATATGGCCTACTGGGTGGGCGTGGCCAGCTCTACATTGTTCACATCAAGAGTGCCTATGGGGGCCTGGGCAGGAGTGGGACAGATCTGTGGGTCTCTGGCAGAAGGAGGGTCTCTGGGCCAGGGCCAATGCAGTGGGGGCCGTTCCCTCACTGTTTCCAGGATGGCTTCGTGGGCCACATGAAACCATTTTGCAGGCCACATCCGGCCCCGGACCTTGTGTTTGACATATCTGGCGTAGGTGATATTATTAATAGATTTATTTATTTATTTATTTTTTATTTATTTGATTTGTATACCGCCCTTCTCCCTAAGGACTCAGGGCGGTTAACATAAATAACAGAATACACAAATACAGATATAGATATAGAGAACAAATTAAACCCTAATTTTGCCCAAATTTACTGTATATCTTGTCTTTATTCTGAACAACTCAAGATATGTTCTGCCTATTTTTTTCCATAGCTGTTATGGGATGGCATGGACTGAGTCCAAGACATCTAGCCACCGTCCATGCATAAGGGAGGGTGGGGGGGGGTGTCACAGTCTCCTGATTTCTAATCTTAACCATATGCTGTCCAATATGGAATTAAAGAGTTAATGAAATAGTGATGATTTTCTAAACTGTGGTCCTTGTCATACTTGCTGACTTCCAAATCTATTTGGATAAAGTGATATGAGATATGGAAATTATTAAACCTGTTAAAAGCACTTCATATTTTTTTAATGTGGATATAGCAGGTGATAACAGAAAGATAATCAATATGATGGATAAACATTTATATTTGCTAGCTCAATCTAAATTATTGGCAGCAATACAAACACCATATATTGTTATCTTTTATAAAGACAGAGGCACTAAGGCAGGGGAATCCAAATCATAGCAAACGTTAGATAAATATTTGTGATTAATTTAACCCCCAATTCTCTCCTTTCTTCTTATTACACGAAGAAACACACTTTCCTTTTATAAATAATTTTCCCATCATTTCTACAATTTTGTTTATACTGTTCAGAATAATTCTAATCTGTGAAAATGTATTTTGACTTTTCTTTCAGTTAACATGACTTCAATCAGGGATATGACTAAATCTGCATTAATCTTATATGCTATCTGTTTCTTCATAAATTCTGATGGAAAAGCTGTGATGTAAGTATACTGTATAACTAAGCTATATCTTTTATGGGAAAGTGACAAGTGTTGAGGAGCAACAAAAACAAAGTTTAATCTCTGGTGTTTCATTGCAGTATAGTTAGTGCTATTTTTCACCTTTAAAGCCTTTTAAGGTGTAGCATTGGACATCATGTTGCTAGAATCAAATCTGCTTGTCTAATCCTAACACCCCAATGTCTTTGCTAAAATGCCTTTCTTATGAAAAGGTGGAAGGGTAGAATGAACAGAATGGTATTTCCATCAGAAACCCCAGGATCTGAAACAAGTTCCCTTGAACAAGTATCCTGGACTGTCTTTTTATATTCCATAAACCACTTCAAAGTACTCATCAACTTATGTTCGGGTCAAAGCATGTATATGTGCTGCACTTGTGCATGAAAATATATTGTTCTTTTTTATTTGCTATTGTTTCTGAGTTGCTTTGTGTTCACTGGTCAAAGTATGAAATGGGAAATAATATAAATATTATAAATAAATAGTATTCAGAGTCCCACAGTGACCCATCAGATGCACTGTGAAAGTTGATGTAGAAATGAAATTTCAGTCTTCTGTTATTTCTCCCTAGCAGCTACTATTTTAAGTATGCTGCCATTTTTGAAGTGATTTTTCTCATAAATCTGTTCTATTCTGTTAAGATCTGAATAGATCACTTCTCCCACCAAACCTATCAATTTTCCAAATGCCCTCTCCCCCTAATTACACTGGGTCACAATTATTGTGACTATGCAGAATTAAAGGTCTAGCCTCTTTGCTACTCCAAGAGGTTATTGTCTTTTCTCCTCTTTCTTCATTACAGGAAGAGGTCTGTAAGTGAAGTACAGATAATGCATGACTTGGGAGAACACCTACATTCAGCAGACCGGCAAAACTGGCTCCTTGAGAAACTGCAAACTGTGCATCATGAACCTGAAGCTATTGAAGAAACTAAGCCCCGAGAAGCGAGGAGTTGGAGACTGCGCCCTGATCACGTGAAGCCGAAGATGCAAAAGAAACCAAAAGATTGGAACAAAGGTTATAAAGATATCACCTTCAAAACCAAACCACAGTGAAAGTACCATAGCCTTTCTTTCCAATTCAGTAGTAATGAGCAATTAGGGCATTTCATTATTTATTATTTATAAAACAAGGATGTCTTAAGAGGATATCTGCATAATCTCACCTGTTGAAAATTGGATGTACTTATTTTGTGCATTTTTTTTCCATAGCCTATTGTCAGTGGATCCCATGTCTTACACTGTTTCTTCAGTTGTCCATGTAGCTTACAAGATGAATTGTGAGATCACATTGAGTAATCTACATTACTATTGGGGTTTCCAAAGGTTAAATGAGAAAGGCCTTTTCCTGGTGATATGTTTTTTTTTTATTGCTTTGGATGCTTCATTTCCAGATTTAGCACATTAACATTATCATACTAACAAAAGGAATGCATAGATCCTGGTAATTCTATTTAGGTTACTTTCCAGAAGATGACAATGCAAGAAAGATATGCAGTAGCAACAACTGGGGCCTTGTCCTTGGAGAATCATGCCTTAATCACTTTTTAATATCCTAACACAATGAAAATAATTTAGGTTCAAATACCTATTTTATCTCAAGGGAACATTTTATTTCATAACATTCAAATCTGAAACACCACTTGGATAAGGAGAAACATGCAGTTGTACATTCATATTTCTTCATACTTTTACAATTTATAGCTGTTTAACAATGACACGATTGGGTAGTAGCCCCTAATCATTCAAACAACCAATTGCACAACCCTATAAAAGAACTTTCAAGTTACATGAATCTGAAATTTTGAATATATTCCCCTAGAAGGTAATTTTTTGTCAAGAAAAAAAATGTAGAAACCTATTTTGAAGTTGTGAATCTACACATAATTTCTTGGTCACAGAACATATTGAAACTAACTTTGGAATAAAGACAGTATGGATGGGCTCAAGCACACAAGGAGCCATAAATGCTGGTCACTGAACTAGGCTAGCTTTTTTAAACATGAGAATCATACTCTATATTGATTTACCTAATATGGTCTCTATATTCCTTCTCTTATTTTCATTTCAGACATTCTGCAAAAGTTGATTAATAAATAATATAAAAATACGTTCACCATTTTAGTCTAGAAGTGAATAATCTGATAATCATTTTGCTGCATCTGCAACTGATGTTCTGGCTTCTTAAAAGCCTCTGGCAAAGTTTTTAACTGAGTCAGAATATTCTTTTGTACTTTTAAGTGACTTGATCTGACAACAAGGAATTACTCTAATACAGACCCTTGAATCTGCAGAAATCTACATCACATTCAGTAGTATTCCATGGGAACAGGGTTCAGATGTGACACATTGTGTTATGGAAGCAAGACTTTAAAAATGCACCTTTTATTTATTCTTTTGTTGTATGTTCACATCTACTTTACACAAATTCAATTTAATTCCTTTATAACTGTATCTTGCTAATGCCTTATCAAATAAATGGACCAAAAGCTGTTGGACAGTAGTAGTTAAAAAGCACAACTCTTCAGCATTTCTGTCATTATTTGTATGATTCTTCTTCTAATACAAAATAATGAAATAATTTAGCTGAATTCACTAACAAAGAACATATTGCTATTTGCCTGACACACCGAAGCACCAACAATCCAGGATTTGGCCTAAGATGCTCTTTAAATATGGCCTGTTGTTTAATGATTTGGTGTATGCAAGAGTTGCCGGCTTTGCAGATCAGCGGGGTGGGGGATGGTTCCACATGTTGACAAGTGGGCGCAGCTCCATTTGCGTGAGTGCTGTGCATACATCCCCGTTGCTTGTACCAATGGAGCATGCACATGCTCACCCATTGCTTGTAGAAGTGGGAATAAACACGTACATACATGGGCTTGCCTGCTGCTTCTGCAGCCCAGTTCCAAACAGCTCACGGCCCAGGGGTTGGGGACCACTGGTGTATGCAAACCTAGAAAATTGGATTCAGTGAAACAATATTAATCGTAAGCATGCATGGTGTGTGAATGTAGTTACCATGCTGCTCAAACTTGAAATAGCTGCCATTTTAGTCTCCATTTATCCAAATTCTGTGATCTATAACCACCTTTATAGCATTTAGCAAAAAAGATCTAATGTGGGAGAGTGGAACATCAGGGAGTTAAACCTCACCCCACGGTTAAATATGTCAAGCGGTGGGCTGTAGGGTGTGCTATGGAAACACAACTGTAGAAAAGTTAGTCCTTGAATTATAACAATTGCACTGGAGTTTCCATTGCTAAGGAAGGTGGTCATAAAACAGATCATGTGACAATGTATCTTAGCAACAGCAATCCTAGCACTCCCTTTTGCCATCATAACTCCAGCATGGGTTGTTAAGCAGGAAGTGAAGGAGCCCCAGGTAAGGAGTTGAGGTGATGCAGGAGGTGGGGAGGGTGCAAACAGGCAATGCACTATTTTGGGGTGTGTGTGTTGCAGTACAACACAAACTCACGGAAGCCAGGAAAAGATGGCGGAGGATGACTGTGTGTATGTGTGTGACCACAAGGTGGCAAGACAAAGAATACACTAGGGCTGAGGGGCTTCTTGGCTCACCATTTACAGCCCAGCTGTGCAGCATAAGTCTGCTGTGTCTCCAGAAAGGACCAAAAGTGTAGCATAAAGCTGCCACACCCAGGAAATGCCAAGTGTGGCACAAAGTTGCCATGCTCTGGGAAGTGCCAAGAGCACGGTGCAAAGCTTTGGCCAAAAAGTCTTACCCAAACCATCCATTCCCACACTCCCAGATGATCTCTGCAATCTGCTTCCTCCCATTGCTGACCTCCCTCTCTCTTGCTTTCCCAGCGTCTTTATCAGGCAGTTGCCGGTCGTGGCGGGTCGTCTTCCCCACTCTTTGGAAAAAGGTAGACACCCCCCTGCCTTTGCAATACTTTGGAAGACCTTAGAAGCTTTTCAAAGGCTTTCGAAAGCACTGCACAGATGGGATGCACTACGATTTTGAGAATGGCATGGGCAGTTGGAAGAATGGTGCCAGCGGCCTTGGGAAGAAGCCTGGCATGTTTAGCACTGCCTTGGAGTGAGAGGATGATGCCATAGGTCAGCTGGGTGTAGCAAGATTTGGGGTTTGAGGTGGCATTTCTCAGTGGCAGCAGCAGCAGTGCTGGTGCTGAAATAGAGGTCTGGGGGCAGTAACACCTGGCTGGTCCCAAGCCTCTATTTCAATCCTTCTGCTGCCAAATGCTGCTATGCAGGATAGTCAAAAGAGCACAGATGGTACAGATATGTGACTGAAGGGATCTGGAGAGTCCAAGTGTCAAGTTTCCGACATATGGGCTTTTCCAGTGACTCTGAGGCATTGTTTACCTTAAAAGTCCTTTATTAGCCTAATACAGGGCAAATGCTCGCTTGAAGCTGGAATCTGAAGTCTCCGCCCCTTGCACAATATATTAAAACACAATTCTCCATCTTTCTAATTTTGTCATTAATCATATTCTCCAATTAATTTAAAGAATCAGTTTCCCTTCGGTTAGAAAACCTACCAACCCTTATCTTCTTTAGTTAGAGAAATGGCCTTCAAAGTGCATTCCTACTCATCCCTCCTCCCAACCTTAAACATAACATTCAATGTTAGCAGCGTTGACATCAAGTGGTTGCAAGTATGGGTGGGCAGTCAAGCACACTAACTTTGATCACTTCACTGTGGGGTACTACAATGGTTTTAACTTTGTGGACCAGTCATAACTCACTTTTTTCCAGCATCATAGTAACTTTGAATGGTTGCTGAATGAATGTTTGTAAATTAAAGGCTACCAGTACAGTATAAAACAGAAGTCCCCAACCTTTGGGGCACCAGGGACTGGTTCCGTGGAGAGACGTTTTTCCATGGACCGGAGGGCGTGTGGTTTTGTGTGCTGCCTGTCTCTCACGGATGAGGCTTTGCTTGTTTGTGAGGCCCAATTGCTGGCATGCTGTGGTCCAGTACTGGTCCACCGACCAGGGATTGGGGACCCCTGGTATAAAACACAATGACCAGAAATATCTTACAATTCACGCCACTAGATGGAGCTATGCAAGCTTTAAAAAATAAAGTATCACTCAGATATTTTATTTCTACTTCGGCAAGTACATCAAATGGTTGGACATAAAGGGAACTGGTCAGCAGCAATACAGTGGAAAAATCTCTGTATCGAAAACGGTAGTTCCTTTCTCTTTTAAGAATTGCAAATTTAATCACAAATTTAGATTCAAAGTTGGCCAAACTGTTTCTAAACAGAATTATATTAATTTATGAAGGTACTACATTTATGGACAAATTTTCTACTGAAGAATACAAGACAGTTTCTATTTGAAAAGAAGGACTGGGTTTATAGAATACTCAATGTCGAAATGGAGTTATCTGGTTTGTTTGTGGCTGTGTTTGTATAAAGCCTGTTCTCAGGTAACCCCGAGTACAGGTAGTCCTCGAATTGCAACCACAATTGAGCCCAACATTTCTGTTGCTAAGCGAGACAGTTGATAAATGAGTTTTGCCTCGTTTTACCACCTTTCTTGCCACAGTTACATGAATCACTGCAGTTGTTAAGTTAGTAACACAGTTGCTAAGTGACTCTGGCTTCCCCATTGACTTTGCTTGTCAGATGGTTACAAACGGTGATCACATGACCCTGGGACACTAATCTGTCATAAATGGGTCAATTGCCAAGTGACTGAATTTTGATCACATGATCATGGGGATGCTGCAACAGTTGTGTGAAAAAAAAATTCAGTGCCATTGTAACTTTGAGTGGTCACTAAACAAACTGCTGTAAGTCAAGGTCTACCTGTACATCACACTCATTTGTACAGGTAGAACAAAGTGTTAATTTAACATTTTTCTAGAGCAAGTTGTCAAACTGCCGGCCGTGGGCTGGATGTGTCATCTGGAAGCCACACCCACTCCATTGCCGGCAATGGCAAAACCGTCCTGATATGTTGCACGACGTCACATGACGTCGTGAGTTTGACATGTCTGTTCTAGAGCCTCTGAATACAGATACAGGTTAAAGCAACTCTGTCTCCTCTCTTCCGTCCTCTATGAGTGTGCTAGTTAGTGAAACAGCCCAAAAAGTCTTGTAGTTTAGATGTAGTAGCTCCAACCTAGGGGGCTCTTGGCTTTGTATCATTTTGTAGATTTTGAAAAATGAAACAAAACAAAAAAGACAGCCTGACAACCCTCAAAAATACAAGATAGCTGCTCCCAAAATAGCTATTGTAGTCCTTGGTTATTTCAGGGGCTAATTCACCAAATATGCTTTAACCATTTCATTTAAAGGTTCAGAATGTTATCTGAATCTAGAAACTTAATTTCTGGATAAGGCCGCAAACACCCCCAAATAATCCCAGACTGTTAATTATCTAATGGAGTGAGGCCTTGCTCAGTAAGTTCAGTACTGAGGTTTAACTCTTTTGCTTAGTCTTGATCAGGATTGGAACAGGGTTGCCTGAGGTACTCTACTGTGGTTTTGCTTTAAATTTTAACAGCATTAGGGTAAAATTGAGGACAGAAGCAAACAGTTCCTTCTTGATATGCCTGACTTTGACCAGACTTCATGAATTTCAAGTCTTTTAAACCATTTTTTAAAAAATGGTTTATGAACGAGGAACTATTGTAGCTGCAAAGGCATGTGAAATGCCACACAACTTACCTACACATAACTTATGAAGGCAGTATTAAACAATATAATACTCTTGGTTGCTTACTTGCAGACATTACATGACCCAACTAGGTTAACATAAGGGCTAGTGAATGTGGGTTTGCTGTTTATATACAGCTGTTTGCCCTAACAGGGTAGGTAGGTGTGTGTGTGTGTGTGTGTGTGTTTCTCTTTGGTAATTCCCAGATTAGGTTTGTTTTCTATTTGTTTGGTGTTAACAATCTCGATAACAATCAAGCAGAAAACAGTACTCTAATCCAGTAACCACCAAGGAGAAAAGCACACCCCCACCAACACTGGCAGAGCAAGCTATTGTATTTAAACAGGGAGCAAACCCCACTCACTCCCACTAACCTGACTTAAATCAAGATAATGAAATACTTGTAAGCACACAAGCTCAGAGAGCATGAAGGACTCCATAGTTCAACCCTAAACTACATGGAATCTCTTCTGATGGAATAACACAATATATCTGGATTTGCAAAACAAATTAGGTAGTTTCCTATTTTTAGCCCAGTGACCCATATTACCACACGGATATTAGGCGTGCTTGGTAAATGGCCTTCCGACTTTTTGCTCTTCTTTCGAGCTAACCACCAATATCCCCATGCCCGGCCACAAAGAAGCTCAATGGATTCAGTGATCAAGTGCGGGATTATAACCTGTAATCTGAACCAATGTCCAGGGAATCTGAGGTGGTTTCTTTCTAAACAGACACTAAACAGAATGAGAATTTCTCAATAAAGGCGGCCCGGACTCCCTTCTCGTTAAGATGGCCAAGCCACCCTCTGCCGCAGTTTCTTTAATTTGAATGTCACAACTGCGCAGATTGGTTTCCTTTTTTTTTTTTCTTACCGTTGTATTTTATCAACCATCTCTTGGTATAGATCAGGGGTAGGCAACCTCGGCTCTTTTATGACTCATGGACTTCAACTCCCAGAATTCCTGAGCCAGCCATGCTGGCTCAGGAATTCTGGGAGTTGAAGTCCATGAGTCATAAAAGAGCCGAGGTTGCCTACCCCTGGTATAGATTCTAGTTTGGGAGAAGCTATGACGATTTGGCTTTAAGCCGCTGGGGAGCCGAACGTGCCTTTTACCCACCACAGAAGGAACGGCGCTGAAATACCGGGCCAGGCCGTCCACCCGGAGCCACAGCTCGGGTGGTGGGGGGGAGGAGGTCCTTAAGGGCCGGTTCCCTGCATTTAAGTGCCAGAAGGAAGGGGCCGCCGCTCCTGGAAGGAACGTGAGGACGAGTGCAGCAAGAAGAAACAAGCCGTCGCCGCGCAACCACAAACTCGCCCTCGGGCGACTTGATCCGAGTCGCTGGCTGTGCAGCCCGCAGAGATCAGCTGATTTTCCCCGGGGGGAAAAACTCGATCCGGTTCCTCCCGACTGACTTGACTCCCCCCTTTTCTGGTCGAGCTATCGCGAGCGTTCGCACGTCAGAATAGAGCTCGTCTGCTTCTCGCGGGAGCCGAGCGGACGGTTGGCTGGGCCTAGCCGATTGTGCTTGCATCTGTGGCGGTACTAGCCGTAGTTGGGGCCGGGGGAGCGGCAGTCGTTTGAGCCCCGACGGTCGGGCGTGGCAGGTGAGGTGGAGAAGCAGGGTCGCGGAGGTAGCAGGGGGGGCGGGCGGGGGCACACCGCTAATTGCCTGTCGCTAAGGAGAATCGTCGGGATGTTGGGTTCGGGAAGCCTCCCTTGAGAGCTGAGACCGAGGCGGTGGCCGTCGCCTTCGGTCCCTTTGCCCGTAAAAGGGAAGCCTTGAGTGGCAAGGGAACCCCAGAAAGATGGACGCCGGGGGGGGGGGTGTTGTCTGGGTGGTGGACTCGTGATACAGGGGTCGGTTTTTTTGTTTTTTGTTTAATTAAGCCAGCTGTATGGATGACATGTCGGGTAGGGAACCGAAGGAGGATATTTGGCGGTGGGTCTCTTCTTATCTTCCGCTAACACCCCAGACGTGTGTATCGTGCGTATGCGCGCGCGCTTTCGGTTGTAGATAGGAAGCTCGCGGGAGAAGCAGAAGAGCCCGATCGTCCCAGTTTTGGAAACTGCCGATTTGGGGGACTTCTAGTCGTTTTAAGGGCAGTCGACGCCCAACAGGTTGGACAGCCGGTGAAGGTAGGGGCTTCTTCGACCGGAGATCACAGGAGGAGGAGGAGGAGGAGGGAGTAAATACTCGGGAGACTTTTTGTAGGTTGCCGGCTGGGCTGCGAGGATGCCGGTTGGGTGACCTTGTGGGTAAATTAATTGTGTCGTCCTGGTGTGCCAACTGGAACGGCTTTGGCAGGTACCGGGGGCGACGTAAGACAAGCGTGGGAAGGATGACAGGGTGGGGGATGGTTTTGAGGGAGACGTCGCTAATGGCAGTTTGAGGCTAGTCGCTGCTTTTCTGGGGAGGCGATGGGCAGAGGGAGATCGAGGTGAGTGGGTTTCCGTTGCGGCAAACCAGCTGTTCCCGAGGAAGAAAAATGGGTGATTTGACGCCGAGGATGAAGATTGCCTGTTCGCCTCCACGCGTCTGGCAATCGGCATTAGGCTTTTGGAGGGCTTGTGTGCGTGGCAGTTTCTAGGAAAATTGCCTTGTCATGGCCTCAACTCGTTCTGTTTTGCGCAATTCTGTACCGTGGGCTATCGTTTGTGCTTTTTCTTGCTTTTAGAGCTAGCTAACGAAGTGGTGATCCTGGTTTTTTTTTTAAAAAAAAAAAAAAATAAAAATTGGGAGACGGCCCGTCATGTTTTGCCAATATAGCTTTTACTAGGCTATATTGTTTCCGCACTTTTATGTGGGAAATTCATTGGAAATGCTGCGTTGTATTTAGATAGTTGCAGTGCGAATTGAACAAAACGGCGACAACACCACCTGTTTGCCTTTGTGAACATCTCGTTTGTGGTGAATGTGGGGAACATTTTGTTTTTGGAGAGTTAGGATGGCTGGTTTGAGTTAATACCAACAACAGTTGGTATCCAGAGTCGAGGTTTTCAATAAGTTGTGTATTAATAGTGTGAACATCATCAGTTTATCTTAACTGGGACTTTTTATGTGTATCGTAAGAGCCACAAATTATGTAATCCATTTTACTATAAAAAAATCCAGTACTTTATAATGACTGTTATTATTCCAGGTTGTCATGTATTTTGCGACCCTTGAGTAACATTTTTAATTCTCTATTAATTTAAATCTTAGTATTTTACATAATATATTTAAAGCATTGGTTAGCACTCTAGTGATTCTAATAGAATTTGAATAGGAGAAGCTTCCAGTCACCGACTTTCAGTATTCCATAACCACTTTTCCAGGGCTACTGTCCTTAAGAATGAAACTGAGGCAATGTGAGAAATTTCCTTTTTTCTCTTTCATTAGACAGTACCTTCTAGTGGAGAATCATATTAGATATTACCTGTTCTTTTGACACCATCTACACTTTTATAAAGCTTTTAACTAATATAACTCTTTGAGTAGATTAGATAATAGTCCTTTGGCTGCTATTGTCTAACAAAAATTGCCTATTAATCATTTATTTTATAGTACAACTGCCTTATGAACACACATGCTTTTTATTCCTCTTTTGTTGTACTAATTCATAACTGGGTTTTCTTGAATTATAATTCTTTAAAAATCAGTATTTTTCTTTTACTATTCCAGAGATTCAGATTAATCATTAAAATTGTACAGTGTAAAATAGATTACTGTTCATGGGCTAATACACAATTTTTTAAAAATACTTGGTACTCATGTTTTAATGCACATTTCTTTGTCTTCTAAATTATAAATTACTTATAAAATGTTGTACAATTTCATTGTAGTCATGTAGAAATAATCCTGATAATTTTGTTCATTTGCTACTAATAACTAATAAGTCTGTCAGTGATTTATATATTTGTGGCCATTGCACTACTATAATATCCTATTATTCTATTTCATACCTCTATCTTATTTTGGGTCATATTTAATGTAATGTACAAATTTAAACCACACAGAGTTGCTTAATACCAACTGGGTATCATATACATTTAATAAATAAAAAATAATTCTTATAACATCTTAATTACAAACTATAATAGACATTTGCTGTCTAAAGTAAGATCATCTAATTACTGATGTGGCTTTATCCTTATTTGCTTTAATTTGTATTGACTTTTTATTTTATTTTATTTGGTAATGTGCATTCCTAATTCTTAGATAGCTACAACTACTTCTCTGAATGATCATTTTATCGATTGTAATAGTATTTTATAGAATATAAGTATCTAATCAGTTACAACAGTCTCTTTATTCATCTGCAGAACATACTAAAATGCAGTTTGAAAAGTAAAACGGCCTCCTTTCTCAGAGCCATAATATTTGGCCTTATGTTTGTGCACATTTCCCTTAATCAGACCCTAAAGTAGACCTGTTGGTATTGCCCTTATTTGATCTAAAATATATACGTCTTTTACATTTGAAGTTATGTTAGGCTTGTTTGTTAATAGGACTATATGCCTGAGTTTTGTTTGGCTTACTCTGGCATTTTATCTAAGCAGGGAGACACATCTGGGCAGTTGGACAAATTTAGAAACAGAGCAGTATATAGCACCAACTCACTATTATTGTTTTCTAAGACTGCCTTTTGGGCCTATGAAACATCTAGGAGTGCATTCTACAAAATAAAGGTAATGTTAAAATATGCTGCTTCACTTAACAGCATGGCAATTTTCCTAATTTATTTAAAATATTTTTTTAAAAAAATAGAATAGAATGGTGGCCGAACTCCCAGGTGCCAAAGGCAGTCTTTACAAGAATCCTTGTACATAGCTGCCATAATTGGAGTCTATAAAACCTTCCACTGAGAAATGTTTCCATGGAAAAGACCAACAATATGACCAATTGGCTGTTATGGAACAAAGCATATTTCTCATGCAGAGATGGTTTCCGTCAAATAGTTGTGATGAATGGGTATAATTTTATGTATATGCTTTGATTTTTCAAAATCCTAGCTAGATTCTCTGTAATAAAATAGAATGGACTCTGTTTGATTTTGAATTAATTATAGCTTATTTTAAAAACATGGTTTTTGCACCATGATTTAGTGCATTTCATACAGAACTATAGTTAATGCAAATAAAGCCTTGTTTAGGGTTGGGTGAATTCAGGTAGAAATAAATTTTAAACCAATATATTCCATTTATAGCTTCTGCTTGTAATGATCAAATGTTATGTTAATTATGTTAATAATTTTGGATTATATTTATTGAAAACATGTTTTGTATAAATCATTAATTATTTTTAAAATAAAGTTTTTAACAATATTGAATGAAATTTCATTTTAATTACTGGTATATGGATATTCAAAAATGTGCAAAAACAATTTTAGATCAGCATATTAGAAACTCAAGTGGTATATTAGTATAGATTTGTGTTTCTGAAAGGTTGTCCCTGGTCTTTTTCCATGTGATGGTTCTTTTGAAAACCTTCTGTATGTTCATGGATTTCAGGAACCAGAAGATAGAATATTGTTATAAGTTTTGGGTGAAACAATATGCCCCAAATTTTGATAATCTGATTAATCAAATAATTATAGCAGTTGTATCATTGCAAAATTTCCACAAAGGCTGCTTCCACTGTACACAAAGACACTAACAGTCTTTATTGAATGGTTCACCAGTTAAATGGTTGTAATAATTGTTCAGACAACAATACCCCATCCCTAATAGGATGCCAATTTGTATTTATTTAATAAAAACTAAAAAGATTGGGTTAAAATATGAACCATAATTCTAGCTTGTTTATACACATAGTCCAGTTTTACCCAATTAGGGACATTATCTTCCTGCACATAGAAAGTTAGATATTAAGAGAAGGGTATGTTTGATGCTTCATGTTGCTTCATGTTCCTTCTCCTTTCCTGTAACTTATGTGAGTTCCAGCCTTTTAGCAAGAAATGAATAAGACTGGCCACAGGTATGTGCTCACGTTCTACAGTAATATGTTATACATTGTTAGTTAAGGGTGGTGAAACATGCTGACTTCTCTGTTTTTATTGTGTCTGCAATTTCTAGTGGTTTTGCTTAGATTCACTTACTCCCTTCTTTAGAGGAATAGTGGAACTGCTTCAACTGGCAATTGTGACACTTTTGCCAAATAATTCAAGGATAAAATTTTAATTTTAATCTTGAAGCTTCTTTGACAGATTTTGATGTGACAATATGCGAGATAATATTTTGTAATGTTATCTGAGATTAGTTTGAACTTTGGGAAGCTTGAGGGCTCTCTAGTGTGAAAGTTGGTACATATGATCAGGCACAATGCCCTTCCTGATTCCTTGTAGCATTGAATAGATGTATCAGTGGCTGGATCCAAGAGATGGCTAATGCTTCTTTCTGAGAAAACATGATCCTGCCTGTCTTGAACAAGGTGGTGATTTAAAGAAACTTCTATATTAGACAAAGTCTGATCTAGCTTTGTTGGAGAATTGTTGCCTTATTTCCAACTTCCCTTTTGTGGTATTGGTACTTCTTGTTCAGAAGGTGAGGTGTTGATGATTCAGGTATAAAGAACCTTTATGAAATTCTTTTCAATCCAGATTCTCTCAGGAGCTTTTCTTACTATCATGTTATCCTACTGGGCTGCGTTTGGGGTAAAGGGTTGAAGGTACCTTTCTGCAAAAGTTCTTCTGTTTGTGGGTGGTTTCAGCTGGTACTAGTGGATAAGAAACTTGTCAGGGTGGTTGTAGCATGTATATGAAGCTATTGAGAGAAGTCATATATTTCTTTGGTCCAAGGTATCTTGAGTCCACTGATGATAGTCAGCTTTTCATTGGTGCTCTGAGCCTGACTGGAAACATTTCCAGCCAGTTTAACCCAGTTTGTGGAGTTGTGATGGGTATAAACAAGCTTAGATTTAATCTCAACAAGATGAATTTCTATTTTTCTAGAAACAACATGGTTTCATGGCTGCAGTACTGGCTGCAGTGTTATGTCTGTAAGTTGCTCATGTAACAATGGTTTCCATTGTTCTTCCCATGCACAATTCTGTTTATGTCCCACTCCAGAGGTTCTAGTAACTTTTATGCAAATTGAAGTGTGCAAAAGAGAAATAGGGCTAGACCTCATGTCCTCTTTTCTTTGGGAGCGGACATGATAATATTTATCTTGAAAAGGTGGTGGTTGAACAAGCTCATATTGAAGAAAGTCTGATCTGACTGCCTTTGCTTAGAGACTTTTGCAGTTATGTTGGTGATGAAAAACCAACTTTGTGACCACTCTTTGTATTTATGAGCTTTGTTGATCTACAAAGTAAAGGAAAGCTGAAATAGAATAATAAAATCATGATGCTATACTTTGCAGTCACTTCATTTAACAACCAAATTGCTGGCTCTTAATTGTGGCTGCTAAATGAGGACTGCCTGTATGGCAGGTGGTATTCTAGAAGGCACAATTGAATACAAGTCTATATATTCAAAATATTCTCAGCATTTGTGAGAGCTAAATACACAAAGTGTTTTCATTTAGTTTATGACTCACATTTTTCACATTTCCGCAGAATTGCATCGTGATTTAGAGGTCATTTGCTATTGTTTCCTTATGTATTTGTAGCTGTTTCTAGATTTTTAAAAAGATCTTAAATCTGAATTTGGATTCTGGATATCTAGTTACATATAATAAGAAGTAAGTGAATATAATAATGTTTTTCTTTGAAAATGCAAAGGATAATGGATATAGTTTCATGTGAGAGGCTGTGGAATCCATTCCCCCCTTAGCCTTTAACTGAAATTGTTTTAACATCTTCCAGTTCTGTGCCTTCCAATGACATTAAGTAGATTGTCTCCTGTGGCCTGCTGGCAGGTGAGAAAGCTGATTTGCAGCCCCTAACCTAGGGTGGTAGAACCTGTCCATCCCTATCTATGTGAGCAGATGTGGCCTTTTAATTTGCCAGCCATATTTGCTTTATGCCTTTTGCATATTGAGCTATGTCCCTTCCTCTTTTTTAGCATTCCTTGAAAGAATTGTTTTATTTGCATCTTAAGACCTGAATAAAGCAGACAGGTCGTAGGTGTAAAAATAGATTAGTATGGTACAGATGTAAGACAGTAGTTGTGGGGTTGCTCTGTGAAGGCTTTGACAGTTGCCGTTTAGTTGGGAAACAGTCACGGTTGTTTCAATAAGTCATAGATGGTTGCTGTGTCCCCTATATATTGCACAGCATCTCTTCCAAATTCAGAGCTTTGCTGGGATTTTAGATCAGAAACTTTATATTTTTGTTCTTCTGGCTTGCTCTTTGAAATTAAAACCTTAGATTTTCCTTTGTACTGGTGTAATTGATATGTTACATTGGGGGACAAAATATTATGCTTAGAATAAAGAGTATCTCACGCTTATTTTGTACATGCATTTTCTTGACACAAATTTCTCACGACATTTGTCTTTCCTGTGTTTTAAACAAATAGCACGGGGCTTTTATTAAGAACCTTTTGCTGTGAATTCCTGTCCAGACAGATTATTATATGCTGAATGAATTCTGCTGTTTCTGCTGCAATGAAAGCCTAAAGAATAAGGCATGAAAGATAGGTGACTGAAGCAACATTTCAGATGCTTTATTAGTTTATTAAAATCTGACAAGCGGGTAGGGCTAGAAATAGCTTCACAGATGGCACTTGGCAGTATACCAGGCAGCTCTTTCCTTATGCGTTCTGTACGCTATCCATCAAATATGCTAGCCAATGGCAGCTTACAAAAAAGGAAACCGTAAGCATCAATTCAGCTTACTGGAGGCTCTGAGGTTAGACGTCAGTGCTGCACTGTGCACGGCTGAGTCAGTGGCTGTGAGAAAATGAATTGAAATAATATCTTGGGGGCTTACCTCTCTGAGCACTTAATGGACTGAAAAGCTGTAACAAGAGTGTTACCCTTGAGATGAAGAAGAAAGGAGGGTGCTAGAAAATGAGGCTAATAATGCTGTAGATTATTGAGAGGAGAATGGAAATAACAAATATGCTGAACTTAGCAAGTAATGCCAGAGAATGCTGAACTGGCTTCTAAACCTGCAGGCTGGAGAGGAGCAGCAGATTTCTTTTGTACTTTGTTTTCAACATTTTCTCCGTATTTTTGTGTTCCTACCCTTTTCTACCCAAAAAGCAGGTGCGTATCTGTTAACAATCCAATCCAGTTTTCAGTACTTAACTGAGAAGGAAATATATAAAGGAGAGGAATAGTTCTTTGTGTAATTGATCTCTTGAAATATTTATATGATAAAGAGAAGCTGTGTGGCCGTGGATTTAAAATAGCAGCTATAATATAAATAAAAATATTATTGAGCAAAAATAGAAAATATATGAAATAATGTATTTAAAGTTTTTGATGATTGTTTAGCTTTCTTTAGTTTATTTTTTTTTCTCTATTTGTGGCCTTCTAGGCCAAGAGTGTTTAAAGTTTCAAGTTCACTCTGGTTTTTTTAATAAGGAAGTAAAAAGATGGTTCATGAGTGTAAGATGCAAGTTATGTCATATCATCCTTACCTTATTCAACAGTATGAAAATAGATCATATATTTCTACAGTTTACTTTTTAGTTTCTGTTAATATTGTTGTGCATTTTTTCAGCTCTTATTTGTGATGCTTAATCTATTAATTTGAATAGTTAGAATAAATTACAGTGTCATGATACAGATCTACTCCATAAGAGCATCTCTAAAGTTATATGAATGTATTTTATCAAGACGTTTCTGCTGTATGTGATTGGCTGACCAGTAAATTATTATCAGCAAGCCACATTTCAGATTGCTTTGTGGAAATAGCTTGGATCAGCTATCATCCCCAAAACAATCTGAAGAGCAACATTGTATTATAACAACAATATATAGAAGTTGAGCAAGGAGGTTGAACTTAGAAGTCTGGGCTACAAATCCCTGTATATTAAAGTATTCTGATTATATAGAGTCTTATAAAGTCTTCTGCCTGGATTTATAATTAACATGGGTTTTCTAAGCGGACAAAGTGAGAAAACTGAAATCTAATCTAGCAGAATAGTCTGTTTAATAAACAAAACTAAAAGGACGCATTTAATTTAACATGTTTTATAAATATCTCAAAGGTTTACTTTTCTCATTAAATAAATGTAACAGAACTAAAATATTTGAGGAGAATGGGAAATCACAGCTCATTTGCTTGGATATAAATATTCAAGTAAAGCAAAATTGTATTTGGCAGTATTTTTTCTTGGAATGAAATGTCCATAAACAAATCACTTTCAGACACTGCATACATTTTTTAAAAGTGAAGAAAAAAATAAAGACAATACTAAAAGGTAAAGGTAAAGGTTCCCCCGCACATGCGTGCTAGTCGTTTCCGACTCTAGGGGCCGGTGCTCATCTCCGTTTCATAGCCGAAGAGCCAGCGCTTGTCCGAGGACTTCTCCGTGGTCATGTGGCCGGCATGACTAGACGCCAAAGGCGCACGGAAAGCTGTTACCTTCCCACCGGAGCGGTCCCTATTTTTCTACTTGCGTTTTTTTTTTTTTACGTGCTTTCGAACTGCTAGGTTGGCAGAAGCTGGGACGAGTAACAGGCGCTCACTCTGCTACGCGGCACTCGGGATTCGACCCGCCAAACTGCCGACCTTCTGATCGACAAGCTCAGCGTCTTAACCCACTGAGCCACCGCGTCCCTAAGACAATACTAGCAGTTGACTAATAGGAATTTGACAAAAGAAAGGAATTATGCAAGATAAGATCAAAACCTAATGGGGAGGGAAAGTTGAATAATGCAGTTGGTTGAACTTTACATTATAAAGCTGCTGTTTTAGTGTTATTCTGTAAAATTTTCCTGTGCATTTTCATACGCATGCACACACACAGACACACACTATAACTTTTATAGTGTGATTTAATTTCTAATATAAATGTGAAATAGATTCACTTTGAAGGTGTTTAGTTCTCGCTAAAGCAGTGAGAACTATACTTTCATTACTATTTAAACATTTTGTTTTTAGGAATCTTAAGAGTTAACATGATAACATTGTTTGAAGACATTTCACTTTCCCCTGCAAATTTACCCAAATCTTTTTTGGGTGTGTTGTCCAGAATCTTGAGTAAATTTGGAGGAAGAATCTGCAAACAAGAGAAAATCTATTTCCTTAATGAATGTCATTCAATTGGTTGATGAGAACATTGGGTAGAAATGTTTATACTATTATTTTTGAGGAAATTTTTGTAGCATGATTACTATCTCACTAGAGTTTTATCACTTGAGAAGGAAGCATTTTATCTGAGTCATAAGGCATGCTTCCTGTAGCATGTGTTTACTGTAGATACATCCAAGAATTAATATGCATGAACTTGGCTTGTGTTCGGAAATCTCTGAAGAAGATTGTGTTTCATTATGCGGGTTTTATAAGATTGCTACTGAGCCAAACCTTTCTGGAATGAGCAAAAACTGTGTGTTTCATCTAGTGCTGTGGTAAGCAGATTTTTGCTCCTGTAATTGAAGTTTCTTATTTTTTTCTTTCAGCATCACATTTGCCTGTGCTAGAGTATCTAGAACTAATTAGGTGGATGGAGGGATGAAAATAAAAAGGGGAAAATGCTTACCAGCTCTTACATCAGTGGACAGAACAAATGGATTTCATATATGTCTAGAAATAGGGGCAAAATGTCTACTTATTTGGTGAAAATATTCCATTTCCCATGACTAAATTGCAGAGTTTTAAAGTTACCTTTTTATTTATTCCCTGCTGTAGGGTTTGCGATTTTTTTTTTAATCAACTAACACTTCTCCTTAAGCAGCTTGTTGTTGTTAGTTGCGAAGTCGTGTCCGACCCATTGCGACCCCATGGACAACGTTCCTCCAGGCCTCCTGGAGTCCATTTAGGCTCACGCCTACTGCTTCAGTGACTCCATCCAGCCACCTCATTCTCTGTCATCATCTTCTTCTCTTGCCCTCAATCTTTCCCAGCATTAGGCTCTTCTCCAGTGAGTCCTTCCTTCTCATTAGGTGGCCAAAGCAGCTTATAGGTTTGGAAAATGACTTCAAAAGGAAAGGATGAGAAATAATAAAATACAATATGAGTTATTTCAGTATGCTTTTCCCATTTTCTATTTCTTTTGGATGGAATATGGGGTGTATTTTCATAATACAAAATTTCTGTGATATGATTTATTTGTGGTTTGCTGGTTAAGAACAAATTCTATTTTCCCAAGAACTTGTCTTTCTTATTTTTAGGCATATTTTATCCATTCATCTATCCATACAGAATATGTAAAGCCATTGGAGTGAAAATAACTTTCAAGTGCAGAAGCAGGAATATATACTAACTGGATAAAAAATATTGTTATTTTAGAAGAGAAAAAAAACTTATTTTACATATATGACAAATAAGAACTTCCTGATAAATTTGTCATCTTTGTGTCTATAAAATTACTGTCATTGTTTCCAAATAGATGTGATAACTTTTCTATCTTCTTTTATCAGAATTTCCATGGTCAGAATATAACAGGTGCAAATATAAATACTGGAGGTATATTCTGGCTATTGTTATATTTTAGCTTAATTCTGTTGATAGAAAAATTTTGGTGTTAATTAAAATTTAAAAAACTAAAAACCATTTTAGTACATAGAAAACATGTGTTTTATTATAGACTAAGCAATTAGTACTTAGTGAAAGCTATGATTTGATAAATACATATCCATTTGTCTAATTTATCAGTCATAATTGATGCTATGAGTGCTTTTCAGCATGGTTAGCTATACTAATATGTAAAATTAATTCCTTGCTAATGGATCAAAACTTTTGACGTTTCCAAGATCAGTTGTATGAAGTATTAAAGTTTTGAAGATTGTTATTCTTCTTTATCATTATTTAAAAGAGTTTCTTTCCTTACTACCTAATATAGTTGGAATTTTAAAATTTCAAATCTATGTATGTATGTATGTATGCATGAATACATGTATTGAACCGTGGGGCTACTCTAGGACTGGCTTACAACAATAGTGCTAAGAGTACTGGTAATATTTTTCTGAGACTTTATATTTATATTTTATTGGATTTATATACCGCCCTTTCCCGAAGGACTCAGGGCAGTTTACAGGGTGTTTAAAACGAAAAATACAAAAGTTAAAAACAATTAAAATTACATCAATCCCTGAAAAAATAAAAACCCCAATTAAAATTAAAATTCTCAGCCTGGGCCAGAGAGCTCGAAGAGCCAGGTTTTCAGGTCCCAGCGAAATGAACGGAGGTTGGGGCCAGTCCTAAGCTCCACTGGCAGCTGGTTCCAGAGGGCAGGCGCACCCACTGAGAAGGCCCTCCCCCTGGGTGTTATCCGCCAGCAATCTTTTACCGGCGGCACCCTGAGAAGACCCTCCCTGTGGGAGCGCACTGGACGAAGGGAACTTGATGCTGGCAGCAGGTGTTCCCTCAGATATCCCGGACCCTCCCCATTTAGGGCTTTATAGGTCATCACCAGCGCCTTGAATCTCACCCGGAGGGCAACCGGGAGCCAATGCAGCTCACGTAATAGAGGTGTTACATGGGAGTATCAGGAAACCCCCATCACAACTTGCGCGGCCGCATTCTGCACCAGCTGAAGCCTCCGAGTGATCCTCAAGGCCAGCCCCATGTAGAGAGTGTTGGAGTAGTCTAAACGGGAGGTCACGAGCGCATGAGTGACTGTGCGTAGGGCATCTCGGTCCAGGTAGGGTCACAACTGGCGCACCAGGCGAACCTGGGCAAAAGCCCCCCTGGTCACGGCTCCTATATGGTCTTCAAAATTGAGCCGGGAGTCAAGGAGGACGCCCAAGTTGCGAGCCCTATCAACGGGGGGTAACACTTCACCCCCCATCGTTAAAGGTGGAATGGTCTGGTTAACCCGAGATGCCGATATGCACAGCCACTCAGTCTTGGCAGGATTGAGACGAAGCCTGTTTCTCCCCATCCAGACCTGCACCGCCTCCAGGCAATGGGACATCACGGTGAGGGCATCGCTGGGTTGGTTTGGGATGGAAAGAAAAAGTTGGGTATCATCAGCGTACTGATGATACCCCACCCTGAAACCACGAATATCTCACCCAGCGGCTTCATGTAGAACCGACCCCTGAGGAACTCCACAAACGAGAGGCCTCGGGGTGGACCTCTGCCCTCCCGTCAACACCGACTGTGAGTGGCCTAGGAGATAGGAGAACCACCGTAAAAGAGTGCCTCCCACTCCCAACCCCCTGAGATGCCGCAGTAGGATACCATGGTCGATGGTATCAAAAGCCGCTGAGAGATCTAATAGGACTAGGACAGAAGAACAACCCCTGTCCCAAGCCCGCCAGAGATCATTCACCAGCGCGACCAATGCAGTCTCCGTGCTGTGTCCAGGTCTGAAACCCGATTGGTACGGGTCCAGATAATCAGTTTCCTCCAGGAACAGAGGAAGCTGATGCGCCACCACACTCAACAACCTTCGCCAAAAAGCAAAGGTTGGAGACTAGACGATAGTTATTTAAAACAGCCGGGTCCAGGACAGGCTTTTTGAGGAGGGGTCTCACCATCGCCTCCTTCAAGGTGGCAGGGAAGACATCTTCCTTCAAAGAAGCAGTTATTACTGCCTGGAACCAGCCTCGTGTCTCCTCCCGGGCCACATAAATCAGCCAGGAGGGGCACGGATCCAACAAACAGGTGGTGGAGCTCAGCCTCCCCGTGATCCTGTCCACATCATCAGGGGAAACAGGATTGAACTCAGTCCAGATAACATGCTCAAGACCGTTCGATTCCTCCACATCAGACTCCACCCAGTCAGAGTCCAGACCGGCCCGGATCTGAGCAATTTTGTCCATCAGACGATGACTAAACTCCTCGGCTTGTCCCTGCAAGGGATCTTCCCTCACCTCCTGGTTAAGGAGGGAGCGAGTCACCCTAAACAGGGCGGCCGGGCGATTATCTGCAGACGCGATGAGGGCAACGAAGTAATTAGACTTCGCCCTCCTCATCGCCGCTAGATAAGACCTTATAAAGGTTTTTAGCTGCAGTCAGATTCGGATCAGCTGGACCTCCAACCGCTCTCGAGACCCCGTCTCCGACGCTTCATCTCCCGGAGCTTCACAGAAAACCATGGAGCCCAACGGGATCTGCGCCAGGTCAGAGGTCGCAAGGGTACAACACAGTCAAGTGCCCTGGTGGCCGCCCTTTCCCAGGCATCCACCAAGGCATCGACTGGGCTGTGGGTAAGGGCGATGGGTATAGACTTTATTGCCATTGATTTCATTTTTTTATTCATGTTTAAAATATGGAAAGATCTTACATTCTAAAAAGGAGGATTTCGATGTAATTAATAAAACTTTGCAAGAAGTAGTTATTTGTTTGGATTAGTAGAACTTCGGAAAGTATGTGCTCAATTAAAATGAAATTTAAAAATAGCTGTTTATGTACACTTTGAGTTCTGCTTTTAAGTCTAGTTTGTATATTTTAGTTCAGTTCCTTTCATTCAGAATTGAAAAGATCTTATGTTTAGTTGGTTGTTAGTATAATTTGTATTAATTTTATAACTTCCAAACCTTTTAATGGATTAGTTGAGTATTTTTATGAATCTGTTATCCAATGTTTTGCTTAATATTACCAACATTGCAGGCTCACAAGCAAGGGCCATTAAATATAATAGGTCTTGGACTTGAAAACATAACATACAATATTGGGCAGCAAGGAACATTCAGTGTTTACCAGTAACATTTAAAAAATTACTATTTTTGAAAATTACAGTTATATAAATTGCTATCCCTAATTTATGTAATTTTGTCTTCTTTCTCAGATGAAGTTATTTTAATACAAGAAATGTTATATTTCATTTAACCTATTGGTTTAATGTAGTCAAGTAGTTCTATAACATTGGTTATTTTAAATGTGTAGATAAATACATACTTTCACATTAGTATCTCTTCATATCCCCATTTCCTTCATCCACTTAAAGCAGCGATTCCTAACCTTTTCTATACCCCGCACATCTACAACGCTTCTGATATTCTCGCACCCCTTACAAAAGTTCGAAATAACGGCAATGAATTATGCATATACACTATAATTTTGAAACATCTAAACCCAAGTTTTCACATTCCCTGGAATATTGTCTCGGACCTCGGTTGGGAACCTCTGACCTAAAGCTATGCAAGCAGAAGAGGGGGTGGGATTTGGAGTTCACATTGCTACCAGTTATTTGCTTCTTCCTTTCCCCTTTTAATTGCCGAAAAACTGTAGTTTTGGGGGTATTGGTGCTTCTTTCAATTCAGTCATGTTGGATTCTCACAGAGTGCCTGGGCAAGTCTGCAGTTTTCTTCTCAAGGTTTTTCAGAAATGGTTTGCCATTTCTTCCTTTCTAGGACAGTATCCTAAGTTCTGTGTACCTATATACAATTGAGACTGTAGTGAAACTGCCGGCCCGCGGGCTGGATGCGTCATGCCAAAACTGCGTCCACCCCATTGCTGCCAATGGGGAAAAAGTCATGATATATCGCATCACGTGATGTTGCAAGTTTGACATCCGTGGTCTAATGGATTCCGTATAGTCGAGGTGCTCAGCAGAATAAAAACTGCTGCTGCTGCACTTCATGTGGCAATTCTATTTTTTTTTTCTAAATGGATACATTCTTTGAATACATTCACTTTCTTAGAAGTGACCTTTTATTTGGTCCTGAATTGTATCCACTGTTTTGGATATTACTGTAACCAATTTCAGTAGTTTTGAAACATAGTATGTGGATTACAGTGGCTTTGCCAGTCTTCATGCCTTCCAGTTGTAGGCTTTGTGCACATCTGTGGGTCTTCGATTGTAGAAGGCCATTGGATGTCACAAGAATGGTGTTCTTTATTCTGTTAGTACTGTATAAGAGGAAAAAATGTAGGTACCTTTTGTATTGTGTTTAGTTGGTTTAATAGAATGTTACCAGGCCAAATATGATTTTAATGTTCTAGTTCAGGGGTATCAAACTGCCGGCCTGTGGGCTGGATGCATCATGGCAAAACTGCGCCCACCCCATTGCCAGCAATGGGGAAAAAGTCACAATACATCATGACATGTCATTGCAAGTTTGACACCCCTGTTCTAGTTGATTAGCACTTTACTTTGATATTAAGCAACTAGTAAAAATGTTAGTTCTATGTAGCCTGAAATACTCATCTAGTTTTAATTTTTTTCCAAATAGAGCAGATTGAGATTTCTATAGAAAAGGGAAGAATTTTTTAAAAAATTGACATGCTTCATAATGTAAAATGTATATTTCATGATTTATATAATACTGTAGCCAAAGAACTTTGTGTAGCTTTCATATTTTTCTGTAAAATATAAAAAAATCTCAAAATAGTTAAAAGATAATAAGCCTGGTTGATAATATATAACAATAATATATGACAACAATCAATATTTGAAAGACTGGATAGAGAGGGAACCATTCATAAATGGACAGTGTCAGGCTGTTTCAAAGGAAAGGTAATATTTTTGATCCCTTAGCGCCATAAGGGTTGAAGAGACACAACATGCAATCACATTTCAAATGTTAGGTCAGATTCTACCGGGAACATATCGTCTTATAGGTAATAATCAGCTTTTGAAATATCCTCAGAAACCTATTGGCAGCCAGTACACTGGTTAAAATTGAGTTATTATTTTGTGAAACAGTTTTCACCTGTTTGCACATGGACTAACAGATTCTGTACACACTTAAGAATCTTAATCAGAAGGCAATCTCATGACCCAGGATATTGCAATCATTGAAGTGTGATGCAGCATGAGTTCCTGACAGTCTTCAGGCATCTGATCCGGACATCCATTGCATTTCTGGTTTGGCTCATTTTGTTTCTAAGACATTTCCCAACTCAGTATGAACATGTTGTCAGGGTGTCATGAAAAGGTGAAAATCCTACCATATAAATATGACTTTCCCACAAGCGACATGCCTCTTCTAAACAGATTACTATTGAAATTGAAAAAATAAACATTCACAATATAAGATTATTTTATATTGACTACTTAAAGATTCTAAATACTATCTCATCCTGTTCACGCGATCTGAAGACCTTTCTATTTGAACAAGCCGGCCTGGCCTGATGGGGGATGGGTTGGGATTTTTACCGAGGTTTTTTAAATTATTATATATTGTTTTAGTTGGGCTCTATTTAATTCTTTTTAACTTTTATATTTTGTATTTATGTATGCCCTGTTCACCGCCCTGAGTCCTTCGGGAGAAGGGCGGTATATAAATATAATAAAACTAAAACTAAACTAAACTAAACTTTTCTTCTAGTACTTCATCTCATCTTGTTACGGGCAATTGTAGCAAAATGAGTCTTCATGGGGCTAGTGGTGGGCATGAAAGATCAAGAGAGCGAAGAAGGTCAAGTGATAGATCACGTGACTCATCCCATGAACGTCTTGAGTCTCAGCTCACTCCATGCATCAGAAATGTTACTTCGCCAACAAGACAACATCAGGGAGGTATATTTTAGTTATTTACTCTCTAGGTTTTTTTTTAGAAAGTAAGTATCTTTGTCAAACATAAAATCTTGGGTTCTTGTGTCACAGACCTAAAACGTGAAAGCTTTAAAATTAACATTATTAAGACTCCCATTGGGAATATTTATTTATTACATTTATTCTCTGCCCATATCTCATGACTCTGGGTAACTTACGATGTGGTATAACAATATAAAAGATTAAAATGGTAAGAGAATAAATACATTAAAAATAAAAATATCTAAGATAGTGGAGGGTATACCATAGAGTGGAGGAGGAATCTAATAATGCAGTAACCACCTCCAGGATGGCAGAAAAATAAAACTCATTCACCATTTAATATATATATAATTTGTGTGAAAGTAAAAATTACTGAGGAAATTACTTAACCCTCGAAATGTTTGAGTACAATGTTACATGTGTATGTTCTGTTTGATGTGCTGTCTTGAGGCCTAAGCATGGAAACTGGTTGTATGGCATTTTTCGTCAATCTATCCTCTTCCCTGTGTTTTGGATACTGGCAAGCCTTTTGTGATGGAGTATGTAATCCAAGCTATCTGGAGAGAACCCCATTAGGGAAAACTGGTCTATGGTACATCAAACTTTAGAATAATTTAAAGTCTTATCTCATTGCTGGATTATTTCTTAATTAGTTGTTTTTGCCCTACCTTTATTAATTTATAAGTAACATACCTAATGCTAGTGCCAGGAAACTGCCTCTTTTCTCTGACATATCCTGAGGTAGTACTCTGAGTTACTACTGGCAACAAACCAACATTAAAAAAATATGTTTGGCTTAATGTGGAAAAACTGTTGCCATTGTAAATATGCTCCTGAGATAACGTGTTCTGATACTGCAATTCAGTGTTAAATACTTGTATTATTTTTCCATTGCAGAACGTGAGAAGGATCATAGTTCATCTCGACCAAGCAGCCCTCGTCCTCAGAAAGCTTCTCCGAATGGCTCCAGTAGCAGTCTAGGAAACAGTAGTAGAAACAACAGCCAGTCAAGTTCAGACGGGAGTTGCAAGAATGCTGGAGAAATGGTTTTTGTGTATGAGAATGCAAAAGAGGGCGCACGGAACATAAGGACTTCAGAGAGAGTAACACTTATAGTGGACAATACTCGATTTGTTGTAGATCCTTCAGTTTTTACTGCACAGCCAAATACAATGCTGGGCAGGTTGGTATTGCTTTTTATTGCATATGTACCATCAGATATCCCTGTAAATCATGGCTAAAAACAAATGTGTTAGTATTGTGAAATATTTTTGATTTCACTATTTGCTGCTTTTGTCAAAGAGCCATGGTGGCACAGGGGTTAGAATGCAATATTGCAGTCTAATTCTGCTGATTGCCAGCACTTCGATTCTCACTGGCTCCAGGTTGACTCAGCCTTCCAGCCTTCCGAGGTTGGTAAAATGAGGAGCTAGATTGTTGAGGGCAATAGGCTGACTTTATAAATCGCTTAGAGAGGGTTGTAAAGCACTGTGAAGCAGTATATAAGTAACTGCTAGTGCTATTGCTGTCGGAACACTTGAGTGTAACATTTCAGATGCAGTTAGTCTCCTTTAATCTGTGTTACTATATTTTTCATGAAGTACAATTTAGCTGTTGTGTGGTTTCTTTTTAGACTAGTCTATCCTTCCTGGAAATAAGACACTTCATGGCTTTTTTTCCTCAATAATTACTTTTCAAATAATACTTTTGTTATTTTGAAATTACCTAACGTAAAATTTTTCAGTGGTGTCAAATTCATTTTGGAGTAGAGTATGTGATAATGAGGATGCATACATTGACAATGCATTTATCTATAGTAAGAGGCTTTTTTTTAAATACCAAGGGCCACACTTGGCTTTTGAATACGTTGTGAGCCTCACTGAAAAATAATAGGGGCAGAAAAGGGGAAAGCAAGAAGTAATTAAAACAGCTGATTTAATTTATATTTAAACTTAACTAAAATGTAACAGTGCTGTTATTGTTTTCTATTATTTCCCTAATTAAACATAACAGGCAACTTTGGAGAGGCTCTAGTAACCAAGGCCAAAGTTTGTGGAAAGGGTGGTGATGAACATGATATTGTTCTGTCCCAGCCTACGTATGCCCTTGTTACTTCACAAGGCAACCCCTCTTTTAACAGTAGACTGGAAAAATAAACCCTTTTTTATTTGAGGTACAGACCTTATTCACAAAACAAAATGGAGCATGAGCCAAAACAGGAGATAACTCAGTGGTAAAATAAACAGCACATCATCTCTTGACACAGAAGTTCTTTGCCTCCAGCAACCAGCCCTGCCTACACATTCCCCTTTTGTTACGCAGCCCCCAGGCGTGGCTTCTCACTGCTTTCTCCTTCTCCCCTGGAGTCGACTCATTGCCTTCCTCGAACTCTACGTGTGTCTCTGAGGTCTTCCAGCTGTGCTGCCTCTGAGTCTGACTCATCCTCCCAGCACAGCTGGGTTTTCAGCTTGACCATGAGTGGAGGGGCCAGGTTCTTCCTCACTTTGTAAGTCTTGTAAATCATCAGAGCCTTCCTCCAACTCTGATGGCTCCTCAGGCCCCTCCTCCTCTGATTCCCCAGACTCAGCTGCCAGGATCACAGGCTGGCACAGAATCACAACAGATATGAAGCTTAATGTACTGCATGTTCAGTTTCCGCTAACTTGCTATTTTGAAACATGTCAGTTTGACATTAATTGCAAATCTTCCAAAAAACAGAGTGGTTGGTTATTTTAATGTAGGGAAGATCTTTTTTTAAAAAAATAATGTTTCATCTTCAGAAGAATCTGAAGAATAGCCTGTTTAATAATACTACTAGTGTGGAGATCAGTGTTTTTCCTTATTCATCCAGTTTCACACACACATTATTAAAAGTTGCAAAACACTTCTATCTTAAAGTTTGAATTCAGAGATTAATGTTTTTGAATAAATGCATATTTTGCATGCATTAAAATATACTAAACATTTCAAAATATTTTCCTTTGGATATATGAACATAATGTAACCACTTGTAAAGTCTGCAAATCTCTTAACAGTGCATATTCTGAATTTCCTATAATTCCTTCTAAAGTTTTAGCAAATTGAATTCAAATAGTGATGTGCTCTGTGGAATTTGAATAACATGTTTTTGTTGTTTTTTCCTCTATATAGGATGTTTGGTTCTGGAAGGGAACATAACTTCACACGGCCCAATGAAAAAGGAGAATATGAAGTGGCTGAGGGAATTGGTTCCACTGTGTTTCGTGCTATCCTGGTGAGATCTCATAAGTTACTGTTCTTCCCACCCTTTCACATTTATGAAATTAAAAAAATGGAAAGTCATTCCTATAAAAGCTTATCATGGACATCTATAATTTATTTAAACGGTATTCTAAGTACTACTAGTACATGCTGCAATTTTATAAAAACTTGGAAAATTCAAGGATAAAGTATTTAGGTGTAAGTCTGTGATTTTTGAAACTTCCCTGTTCCCACAACTTATTTAATCTGTCTGAATATTAAAGGATTCTTGGCTTAGTTAAGATTTTGGCCATTCCTTTTGGGCTTACCATCTGTGTGCTTTCTTCTGGAATATGGCAGTGCATTGTTGGGGAAATCCAGCAATAGTGAGCAAGCTATTTTTCATAAAATGTGCTTATGATTACTAATATATTAATTGAAAAGATTTTTAAGTGCCCCCCAAAACACCAGAGTTTTGAAACTTCTCAATTATGCTATTTGTAAGTATGGGAATAGAAGATTGAAGTTGAGAGACAGAATGAAGACATTAAAATCTTTGTCTGATAACATTTCTCAGGGAAGAGACATTTCCTAAGATTCATTAGACATAATGTTAGCCAAGCAATTTGATTTGCTCTCAGAATTTAATTGTTGTTCTAGTTCTATCGTAGTCTCTTCTCAGTCTCCCTATGACAGGAAGGAGATTGCTTCATTCTGCAGCACCACTGGGTATCCAATTTGTGTTCAGCAGCAGAAAAACATGCAAGGATTTAGAAAAATGAAGTGTTATTCTGTACAAATTAAATGTTTTCTCATAAGTCAGCTTCTTTTTTCTTTTTTAATTTAAGGATTATTACAAAACTGGGGTGATACGTTGTCCTGATGGAATATCTATTCCTGAATTACGAGAAGCGTGTGACTATCTATGTATTTCTTTTGATTATAGTACTATCAAATGTAGAGACCTCAGTAAGTATAACATTGCTGTTAACCTCCTATATCTATAGTTTTAAGATGCTGTTTTCTGCCCATAAGTAATATTTGAGCATTTATCAATTTTAATATTATAAAGTAGATTGTGGATTGGGTAGACTACTGTGTTTAGTAATATATACTGAAGTTATACCTGTTAAGTGGAGGTTTATATATAAAATTTTATTTCACTCATAGACCAGCCTCATAGCATATAATAGTGCAACATATAACCAACAACTCCATATATCTGGACTGTACAATGGAAAAAAATACTTAAAAGTATTAGCATTACAATTACAAATGTCTAACATTAAATATTTCTACTGATTATATAGAAAGAGGATGCAATATAAAATATATTTAAAAATATTAATAGATTTATTAGAGAACCACAAAAAATGTCACTGAACATGCTATCTAAGCTATGGGACCTAGAACTAAAACTTTGCATCGTAACTCTAGAGAACATCGTAACTCTAAAAATGACGTGTAGGAATCATAAATAATATCAAGACTACCAAGCTGTTAATAAAGGGATTCTAGTCTAATAAATAGGCATAGCTTAAACTCTGTTACTTTTATAAACTTTTCAATTAGTGAAAAGGTTGCAATATTTCCAATGTGTATATGCTGAAGGAGAACTTGCTCAGTCGACTCAACTTCTCTAAATTTTCAGAGACCTAAATGTCCCAAGTGTAGGATTTTCCTATATTTTTCTTTCAAAACAGTCAAAGTAGTGCCCCTTCTATGTTTTGAATGCTTTTAACTGAATAAGATATGCTGCAAGTGCTGCTGTATGTCTGTGATGTCAATACTAGGGAGAATTGGAGCAGTACTTAGATCCGACTTTATACCTATTAATATTAGATGAGTAATGTATAATTGGATTCAGAGTTGTTATTTGTGTGTGTGTGTGTGTTTGTATTGTCAGCTCAAGATAGCAATTGTACTAATTACTTCCCTTCTATTTTCCGCACAACAACAACCACCACCCTATGAGGTGACTTGCGCTAAGAGAGAAAGACTGGTCCAAAGTCTTCCAGCCAATTTTCATGCCTAAGTGAGACCTGGAATTCAGTCTCTGGGTTTCAAGAGTAGCACTTTAACTGCTGCACCACATTAGCACTTGATATTTGCTGCTTCAGCACAGAGCTGACTTAATCAAATCTCAAAGATAGTAAATAAGGAAGGAGAGAGTCTTGGACAACTTTATTTATCTAACAGGAATTACTTCCAAACAGACTGAAATTCATCCTCCACAGTTAGGCATATTATTTTTTGCCAGATGGCAAATATATATATATATATTAGCTAATTGTTTAATATTAATATTTTAGCCTCTACACACTGCAGTCTTTAGAGGTAGTATACATTTAGTGAGACAGTGGGAGGCCTGGATTATTCAGTTTAAACCTTTAGATTAGACTTTCTCTAGAAAGGCAAAATGAAATAGGGACCGAAGGGCCACCCCCCATAAAACATCGATGGCAGTATTCTTGCTCAATGTAGCAGGTAAATTACTAGTCCTTTTTATTTGCTATATTAAGGATGATAAATACAGTCCTTTGAACTCTGCTACTAGAAGAATGAAAAATATTGAAAGTATGTTACCTGCTCAAAAAACTATCTGACTATTTGCAAGACATGATTTTTGAGGTGCCTGGAAAACCCTAATAATTTTGATGTGTTGATTAATTCTTGTGTTACATTATTTTGGGTCCATCTTATTTATCTTTATATGCAAGTCAGAGATGCCTTGTAAACATCAGCGATTATTGTTCTAAGCCCAGAAGCTAGGAAGTACCAAGGTAACATATTTAAAATCTTTGAGCATCATTTAGCAATTATGAGAACTATGAGATGTTGCAAGTCTATTGTGCCAAAGGTAATATTTTATTGAAGCAATTAATAATGGCTCATTAACATTCAGCTCAGCATTCTTATGAACAGAGAGTAATGAATTTGATTGCTCTCATTTCAGGTGCTCTCATGCATGAATTATCAAATGATGGTGCTCGGAAACAATTTGAATTTTACCTTGAAGAAATGATACTGCCACTGATGGTAGCCAGTGCTCAGAGTGGGGAAAGAGAGTGTCATATTGTAGTGCTCACTGATGATGATGTCGTTGATTGGGATGAAGAGTACCCACCTCAAATGGGAGAAGAATATTCTCAAAGTAAGTTAGTTGGCTTTGGGACCTAGGCTTAGTTAATTAAGTTAGGCAGTTACGGTGCTCCATTTCCAAAGAACATACCATGAACTTAAAGCAACATTCATTTTTTCAGTAAACCTGCAATGAAGTATTTTTTCACAAATTGTAAAGAAAAGTAACATAAGTATCTCATTCCCTTTTCTATATAATTTTATAATTTCTATATCATTAATTTTCAAATTCGTTACCTCAAATTAGTCACCTCAAATTGGCGCCGCCAACGGTGGCCTCAGTGAAATGCTCTCTGATAGTTCTGTTGTTTTTTTTTTTATTCTCTGTGATTCACTTCGGATTTCATACTCAAGAGACGAACTGTTAAGCATCAAGCAGTGTTTTTTTAATGGGCAGCTTTCTGAGACTACCCCCCCTTTTTTTTTTACAAACACAGAAGAGATTCTCATCCAGAAAAAACTAGCTCTCTCTGAACAGTGGAAAAACAAAAACAGAAGGAGATGACAGAGGCGGAGAAGGGATAAGCCAGCAAGGATTTTGAATAGACTAAGGAAAAGGGAAATAAAAATTCCTCCTCCTCCACTGTTTCTGACTAATTTACGTTCATTCACTAATAAGATGGATGAAATACTTCAGTTAAACAGACGCAACTCTGATTTTTACAACTCAGCAGCTCTCTGCTTCACTGAAACCTGGCTAAATGAGTCAATTGATGATAGCAACTTGCATATCCCAGGATTTCAGATAGAGAGGGCAGACAGAATTACAGAAACATCTGGTAAAAGAAGGGGAGGGTCTCTGCTTTTATATCAATAACCAGTGGTGCAAAAATGTAGCTACACTAAAGAAATGTGGACTTAAGAGACATTAATTATCAATTGCAAACCATTTTATTCTCCACGAGAATTTTCCTCATTTCTTCTATTTGCAGTGTATTCCTCCACAAGCTTGCAAAAAGAATGCATTACAAGCTAGCTGACCATATTTTGTGGGCTGAAATAAAATACCCAGATTTACTCCTCATTGTGTTAGGAGATTTTAACAGTGCTAACTTAAGCCAAGAGCTACCAAAATAATTTCAGCATGTCAACTGTCTCACTAGAAGCAGGAATACTTTAGACCAGGTGTCTTCAAACTTGGCCCTTTTGTGACTTGTGCACTTCAACTCCCAGAATTCCTCAGCCAGTGTGCCTGGCTGAGGAATTCTGGGAGTTGAAGTCCACAGGTCATAAAAGGGCCAAGTTTGAAGACCTCTGCTTTAGACCACTGCTACACAACATTAAAAGATGCTTATCGGTCTTTACCACGAGCAGCTGTGGGACACTCTGATCATTGTATGATTCACCTTCTACCTGTTTATAAGCAAAGGCTTAAAACCATAAAACCAACAATTAAATCAGTGAAGTCTTGGACTGAGGAGCCAAAGCTAAAACTGTGGGCTTGCTTTGACTGCACCAATTAGAACATTTTCGAAGATACCGCTGCAGACTTGGATGAACTCACAGATACTGTAACATCATATGTTAGTTTTTGTGAAGACCTATGTGTGCTGACCAGAAACCTGCAAATATACAGTAACAACAAGCCTTGGTTCACAGCTAAACTCAACAGGTACGTCGTGCCAAAGAGGAAGTCTACAGGAAAGGAGATAAAATGCTGTACAATCAGGTCAGAAATGTATTAACAAGGGAGATCAGAGCAGCAAAAAGGATCTACTCTGAAAAGCTAAGGAATCAGTTCTCAACAAATGAACCAGAAAATATGTGGAAAACACTTAAAAATATCACTGGTTACAAAGGAAATCAACAGCTGGCAGATGGACCTGAATGGGTTTTACTATAGGTTTGAGAGGAAACCACTGCCACCTATATCTACCATCCCCTTCTCAGATATACCAACAACACCCTCCTACAACTGACCCCATCCCTTTGGACCCTCCATCTCTGGTGATTATAGAAAATGATGTGCAAGGTCTATGTCACAGACAAAAGTCTGGAAAAGCACCAAGCCCATTTGAGATAATTCCATCTTGCTTGAAAGCATGTGCTGATCAACTGGCCCTCATCTTCATCCACAACATTAACAAATCACTAGAGTTGTGCTAGGTTCCTTCTTGCTTCAAATGCTCTACTATCATCCCAGCGCTAAAAAAAAAAATCCCATCAAGGAACTGAATGACTACAGACAGGTTGCTTTGACATCTGTAGTTGAAAACCTTTGAAAGGCTAGTGCTGGCCCACCTGAAAACCATCACAGAGCCTTTGTTAAATCCCTTGCAATTTGCCTACCAAGCAAATAGATCGGCGGATGATGTTAATATGGCTCTGCACTACATCCCATAACATTTTGTAACTCCAAAGACCTATGCAAGAGTCCTTTTTGTAGTCTTCAGCTTGGCATTCAATATCATCATTCCAGATATTCTTCTCACTAAACTAAATCAGCTAGCTGTGCCTGACCACACCTGTAAGTGAATCATAAGTTTTCTAACAGGCAGGAAGCAGCAGGTGAAGCTAGGCAAAACAATATCAGATACCGGTATAATAACACAGGGTCCCCAGGGCTGTGTGCTCTCTCCTCTCTATACCAATGATGGCATCTCATGTTCCCTCTATTAAAATATTGCAGATGATACAATAGTGATCATTTGAGACAACGATGAATCTGCATACTGATGGGAGGTTGAACAACGAGCCTTGTGGTGCGGCCAGAACAATCTTGAATTAAACACACTCAAAACAATAGAAAAGATAGTAGATTTTAGGAGAAATCCTACTATAGTACCACCTCTTGCAATACTAGACAACACAGTATCAACAATAGAGAGCTTCAAGTTTCTAGATTTTATAATATTTCAAGACTTAAAATGGACACCTAACATCAAAAAAGCACAACAAAGAATGTTCTTTGTGCACCAACTCAGAAAGCTCAGATTGCCCAAGACTGCTGATACAGTTCTACAGAGGAATTATTGAGTCTCTCATCTGCACCTCTATAACTGGTTTGGCACTGCAACCAAAACAAGACAGACACAGGCTTCAGTGGATAGTTAGAACTGCAGAAAAAACAATTGCTACCAGCCTGCCTACCATTGGGGACCTGTATTCTGCACAATCCAGAAAAACGGCTATGAAAATATAGATCCCTTACATCCTGGATATAAACTCTTTCAACTTCTACCCTCAAAATGATGCTATAGGGCACTGCAAACCAGAACAACTAGACACAAGGACAGTTTTCTCTCCCCCCCCCTCCCCAATGCCAATACTCTGCTAAACAACTAATTCCCACAACACTGTCAAACTAGTTAGGCTGTATTACTATTATTCTTCTCATCTTTCCTATTACCCATCTCCTTATGACTATAACTTTGTTGTTTGTATCTTATGATTTATATTGTTTTATTTAGTATCCTAGTATGATTTATGTTGATTGCTTATTTGGTATCCTGTGATTATCACTTATGATTTATGATGAATGTATTTTACAATGACTATGATCATGATTGTTTTTATGTACACTGAGAGCTTATTCACTGGAGACAAATTCCTTGTGTGTCTAATCACACTTGGCCAATAAAAAATATTCTATTCTGTTCTGTTCTATTCTATTCTATTCTATTCTATTCTATTCTATTCTATTCTATTCTACTCTACTCTACTCTACTCTACTCTACTCTACTCTACTCTACTCTACTCTA
>JAKJMR010000027.1:578214-606669 GCA_024449315.1 Daboia siamensis | reverse complement strand
TACTCTACTCTACTCTACTCTACTCTACTCTACTCTACTCTACTCTATTCTCTATTCTATTCCATATGTACTACAGTACATCAATATGGAGCAGGAATGATCAGCTTTGAATAAATTTAAGGCTGCATAAGGCTTGGTGTCGTATGTTATTTTTGGACTCCATAAATAAATCTGGGGTCTATTCTGGGAGAGGGATTCAGAATTCAAAATGGTTCCTTAAGCATCTTCAAGCTTAAGTATCCATTTTGCTTCTTTAATTCCCCCCCTCCCATTACAGTAAAAAGTGTCTAAATGTTTTGCCCTACTTACACTGTAATATTTGGGAGGCATAAAAGAGATATAGATGAGCCTCTTTGAGCAATACTTTTTTACTTCTGCTATACTACATCCTTGCTTTTTTTTACTTCAGGCTCCTTATGAGAAATATAAGTGGCAATATATTGTAAAAGCTTTTTTAGAATGCAAATTTCAGTGTTCATATATCATAGTTTAAGGTAGTTCAACATATAGTTTTATGAAACAGAGGTACACGGAAGTTTGTGCATGCTAACATCATCTCCAAACCCATATGTGCTTTGGCCCTACCTCAGATCACTCTGCATTGTGCAGACATGCATCATTAAGTAGACATAATTTTTATGGCAATTCAGCACATTGATTGAGTAATGTTCCCTGTGCCCTGTCAAATCTGTCATTTGGAGAATTGGAGGTATAGTTGGCTTACAATCACATTGTTTCATTTGAGTGTTACAATGTAGTCAGCGTGTAGGGGGTATATTGGACTGGATTATCATGTTGGAACACTCCTCAGTCTATTAAAACATGCATTCTTAGATAATATAAATAATATTATGCATATTTTTAAAATTTGTTTCAAAATGCATTAGTTGTTTTTTTTACCATTATTGTATACTGGCTATATACAGTTCGGTTATTTCATGAAATGTATTTTCTCCCCAGTTATTTATAGCACAAAGTTATATAGGTTCTTCAAGTATATTGAGAACAGAGATGTGGCCAAATCAGTACTGAAGGAAAGGGGTCTTAAGAAGATTCGATTAGGTATAGAAGGTAAGATAATTTGATATTGTTGACTAATCCCACATGTTGTGAAAAACTAGGATGTAGACACTTATGATCTAAAACCACTGTGAAATAAGAGGGAATACAGGTAGTCCTATGTTAACAACAACACTTGCAGCTGCCTACCGGCTTCCCCATTGATTTTGCTTATCAGAAGCTGGCAGTGGAAGTTGCAAATGGCAATTACATGAACGCAGGGGTGCTGCAACAGCCAGAACCTTGAGGAGAAGTTGCAAGTACCCTATTTTAGCACTGTCATAAGATTGAACAGTCACTGAACAAGTGGTTCTTAAGTGAGGACCACATAATACTGCAACATGGTGACTTCAAAAAAAAAAGAGATAAGCCTCGGCAGTCACTGTGTTGTCTTTTCTTCAGTACTGTGTCTTATCCAGGTAAACAGAAATGCTGCTTAAGTTTAAGGCTTATTCTGATAGAGAAACATAGTTCGAAATTTCAATTTAGAACGAATCATTTATCTTTTGTGAAGTGAATCTAATTACAGAAAAGTTTTGAAAGTAGAGTGTCAATAAAACTGCAGTGAACAGTGGAGGAAGGATTTACAAAACGGAGTGCCTTAAATGTGCTGAATAAATAAAATGCTTTGTTGAATCATATGCTGTATTCTACCTCAGAGTTCTCCAAGTGTTGAGTGAAATAAAATTATAACGCTGTTGGCATTTTTTTTTTTTTTAAGGTTATCCTACATACAAAGAAAAAGTTAAGAAGCGACCTGGTGGGAGACCGGAGGTAATCTACAATTATGTCCAAAGACCGTTCATAAGGATGTCATGGGAGAAGGAAGAAGGGAAAAGCCGCCATGTTGACTTCCAGTGTGTGAAAAGTAAATCAATTACCAATCTAGCAGCAGCTGCAGCAGACATTCCCCAGGACCAGCTAGTAGTGATGCATCCTACACCCCAGGTGGACGAGCTAGATAGTCTGCCAATTCATCCTCAACCCAGCAACAGCGATACAGATCCTGAAGGACAGAACTTGCCACTCTGATCCAAACTGCTGGTTAAACAAAAGCATGCTATTATAAAAAAAAAAAAATTGAAGATGCTGTAATGAGCTCATACTGCACTGCAATTCCAGCTTCTCTCCATTGTGTAATGAACATAAAATGTTTCAGGCTATTGCAGTATGGACTTCACAAAGACCAAAGTGGGATCCGATTATGGTTTGTAGGAGTACATATATAACATCATGAGGTTCAGTTACATACCTGCATTTGTTTCCCAGTAAGTAGCTTTTGTGGTATTGGTTGTATGGTGGACTATTCTTAGCCTCAAACTCTTTGTCAAAAACAGCAGGATTTGGAAGCTGTGGTTTCTTCAGTATTTTGGTAGTCGGTGGGCAAAATGCAGATTTAAAATTGATAGTGGCACTTTACAAATGGTGGACAAAAAATATTCTCAAAGCCATTTTTATAGTCTGGGTGCAGAATGTTGATTCTTAACAGAGTGCCGCTTTCAGAGATTATTCAGCAAAATGTAAATAGTTTGTTCTAAGTAGGGGCAATAGGTTACTTAATTTGTTCTCTAATGAATGAGCACAACATTCTTGCCACTGGGACTTTTGGATTGTGATCCAACAGCCTACTTTTTTCAGAATTATCCAGTGAATTTTTTTCATGTTTTGATGTGAGCCATGTTGAAGGGTCAGGAACAACTGATATGGGCTTTATCTTTAAAAAAAATGCCTTATCTTAAATCTGTTCACAGAAATATTTATTTACTGAGAGGTTTTTCATATGTGTCATAGAATAGAAAAATGCAAATTGTTCACTCTTCACTTAATAACTGATTGTAAACAAGTTTTTCATTCAAATAAAATTTCCATTATTTTAATATTAGCAGTAATATAATTTATTCATTCTTCTGAAATTGATTAACAGTCTACGTTGTTTACATTTTACAGAAAAAATAATCAGATTATCTGCTATTTAATATGGAGTGGCTTGCTTTTTCTACGATTCCCCATTTTTCGGACTTTTCTTTGGAAAATAAGGCAAAACAGGGCAACATGAGATTTTGGAAATTCTCATGATATGGTTTTCTGACTGCTTTTGACTAGAATTGACTTCATCAAATATTTTGTAGAATTAGACTAATAACTTTGGATTGGTTGACAGGGTCACTTGACCTTTGATATTTGTGTAATGTATTGTCATCTGCATTGACCAATTAAATTCATCGGGAACAAGGCTATTGTTTTTAATAAGGGATAAATTGAGCTGGCAAAATTTATCTAATTTTGACACAATATTCTTTGGAATAAAAAATTGAGGCTTAGAGGTGTATATAAATTATGAATGGGAAACTTAAGTGCCTTTCCATAATGCCTGTAAAGTATTTCTGAAATAAATTGGAAACGATGTTTCAGAGCATGGGGCATCATGAATATAGTTTATGTTTGCAACATGACACCCGAAGCGTCATGCTGGAACCGCACCCACCCCATTGCCGGCAATGGAAAAAAAAGTCACAATATGTCACGACACGTCACGTGATGTTGCAAGTTTGACACCCCTGCCTTAAAGCAACCATAGAACCCTGGGAATAGAAGTGATTGTTTTGAGTCATTGATGGGTGCTGTGATGAAGTGTTGCATAGCTCTGTGATACACATTTCCTGTAATTTATAATCATTAAGTAATTAGTATTCAGAATGACAAAAACAGCACTAATGTGCACATAATTAAAAATTCAATTTAAGCAACACAAAAGGAAATACATGCACTCTGTTTTGTCTAACTGATGTTTGACTTTGTACTTCCTGACTTTTCTCTATTCAGAATGGATGTTATCCTGGTAAATCTGACTATATATTATCAACATGATTCATTGTTCCCAAATTTGATAATTGCCATTTGAAACCATGATGATCAGTGATTTTCTATGTGGATATGTAAAATCATAACACTAGAAGGGGTCTTGAAGGAAATCTACTTTCTTCAATTTATATTTATATCCTGCCTTTATTTTTATAAATAACTCAAGGCAATAAACACAGTACTCCTTCCTCCTACTGTTTTCTTCACAACAATAAGCCTATGAGGTGAGTTGGGCTGAGTGTGAGTGACTGATCCAAAGCCACGCAGCCTAAGACGGGACTAAAACTCACTGTCTCTTGGCTTCTAGCCTAATGCCTTAATCACTGGACTTTTCACTGCTCAGTGAAAAAATTTTTGGAGCATCTCTGAGAACCATCCACCTCTGAAGATGCCTAAAGGAGAACTTACCATTTCAGGTGCCAGCCCATTCCACTGGTCGACATTTCATACAGTCAAGAAGTTCCTCCTGAAGTCTAGATGTCTCTTTAGCTTTAATAATCCATTAGTTCTGCTTGTGTCTTCTATGACAATGTACATTAAGTCCACTCCTCTGTGACAACTCTATATATTTAAAGATTACCATATCTATCCCTAGTTTTACATATAGGCTAAACATAAGATCCTTTAATCATTTCTCTTAGAGCATGGTTCCCAGACTCTTCACTGTCTTAGTAGCGTCTTCTGAATTTATTCCAATTTTTCACTGTTCTTTCTTTAAATTTGCTCTCTAGAATTGGCCACAGTACTCTAAAGGGGTCTTGCTAGGACAAAGGAAAGTGGAATAATTATTTCCCTTCCATCTGGATTCTGTATTCCTATTAATGTGCCACAAGATAGTATGTGCTGTTTTAGCAGTTGTATCACATTGCCAACATGTTTTAACTTGTAGTTGACAAGGATGCCCATCATCTCTTGCAAGCTTCAGTGTTTTTTGAATTTTTGCTTTTCTGAAAGGTTCCTACTACATTGTATTAGAGTTAGGTTGTTTTCTTCTTCCCGTATGTATCCTTTTCAGTATTTGAGAGAGCTCTGCATAGATCCATGCTGATCTCTCAAAGTTCTTTCCCTTTTCCTTAGGGAGATTGTGGTTGCATTCAGTATCGTTTCACATTCCATTCAAAATTGGAGTTCATCAAAATCTGCTTTTCTGAAGTCCAGTATGAAAGACTGACTCTTCCCCAAAAATCCTCTGAACATCACAAATTCAAGGGACAATGTGTTCAGTTTCCTCCAAGGAACCAGTTTCCTTCACTTTAACCAATTCTTATTACTGAGGCTAGGACGGGCCACGGCCCACTACCAGCTGGCCAAACAGGCTGTCCAATGCATGTGCGTGCTGATACCCCTGCTCGTGCTAGGACCGCTGCCTCTAAAAACAGCGCTGCGTGGCAAAAATGGGAGGTGCTAGCAAGTATTATGTGGGCATTAGCACCGCCCCATTTGTGCTGAGCATGCTCACAGCCCCATTTGTGTGTGCACATGCACGTGCATAAAATGCTTCCCTTTCCCACCTGTCTACCAACTGAGAGGTTGGAGACCTCTGGGCTGGGGTACAAGACACTAGACTCCCTTGTTCTTTTTTCTTTCTGACAAACGATCAGGCTGCAAACTGGGCAGCACCAATCAATTTGACATATCTTCTTTCTTAAGGAAGCTCTGAGATTTCTTCAGTCCGTGGGGGCCCCAAATGTTTTTTTTGTAATGTTCATGTTTTTTTAAAAAAAAATTGTGTCAGAAGCACATTCAAATTTTAGACACCCAACATTCAACACTGAACAAGTAAAATAAGTATAAAATAAGTCATAGAAATATAGCATGTGTAAAAAGTATGTGAAATGGGATTAAAAGACATTTATCCAATATTGGGCCAAATCAACAGCAATGTCTCTCGCTTGTACGAGGTCTTCTTCCACACATGTTCAGTGATATGATTTGCTCAAGTGACTATTAATACTATTAATATTCCTCTAGGAGGGCTTGGAACCAGTGATTATTTTATTTTGCATCACATTCTTCCATGTACTTGCCTGCACCAGAGAGGTCCTCTCCCTCACTTATTGGTATTTGTTCCAATTCCTCTTGGGAGAGTTCTGACTATTTAGTCAAGAAACTTCTATTATTTCTAATCCATTTCACTATTACAACTTACTTCTTCAGTCCTTTTTTTTTTAATGAGTACATTTGCAGGAATGCAGTCTAGTGTTTGTAGGCAGGCTGGAAGAGAAATACTACATATTCTTTACAAGTCACAATGGTGCTTACCTCACTTGTTGCTTAGAGCAGGGGTCATCAACCTGTGGTCTCTGGCCCGCTACCGGTCTCTGGGCTGTTGGCCACTGGGTCGTGTGAGTGGCTGGATAGTGCATGCATGTGTGCACGAGTGTACACCCCCACTTGCACTATCATTGTGGCATGCTGGCGCAATTGTTGCTGCAAGCGCAATATCCCCACTCGCGCTAGCATCGTGGCATTGCATGGGCACTAGGATTGCCCAAGCATCATGCAGGCAGTCATGGCCCCATTTGCATCACGTACACGCGTGGCCCTGTGCATGCGTGGCCCTGTTCATGCATGCATTGTGCTCGCATGCATAAATGCGCCTCCACCACCACACCCAGAAAGGTTGCTCAAACTTTTTCCTTGCTTGTTGATCTAGGTTTTTGGAAACTGGGTTGTTTACGTATCCGCTGGAGCTGCCCCAGCTAGGTTAGCGAGAACAAGACTCTAATAAAACATAGTGGTCATTCACTCTGGAAATAATCAGCAACCACTCAGCCCACATTCGGGAAACCATCTGCAGCAGGAAACTGTCCAGTCTCCCTCTTCCGTCTCTTTCAACCCCTTTTACTTTCATTTCAATAAGGAAGCTACTGAACTATGAATATTAAAAAATATAATAACTATGAGTATTAACTATGCTGTGCTTCATTATGGGCCCACTCCAAAACAAATCATGTTTGATGTATGCCTCAGGGATTCTGTTTTTGGTAGGATAGTTTTATCTTCAAGAATGAGACCATAATTGGTTCATGGAGCAATCTACATTTTCCAAATGCCACCATACATAACTACTTAAGCGCCTTTGTTCTGTGGCACACTCTAATTTTGCCCGATGTCGGAAGAAAGAGGAGCAAAGCAAGCAAGACAAGGCGCAAACTCTTGCAAATATTGAGTTGAAGGAGGGAAGAAAGAAAATTTTCCTTTTTTTAAAGTTTACCCAATTCAAGTATTTCAAGTATTCCTATGGGGTTACAAATCTACGGATCCAATAAATACACCCATTCAAATTGCAGTTGATAAAATTACATTGCAAATAGTAAAACTAGATTCATCCTGGATTTGGCTTATTAGGTAAGTCAACCAAGTTGTATAAAACAGCCTGAAGCTTGCTATTTTTAACATCACGAATTTCATCTAGGACCTTATTTTATAAAGTAGCTCCAATTTAGAACAAAGAAAACATTTTATTTTAAAAATATTTAACTGTCTAATACATTACACTTCAACAATATTTATAGTAAAGGATCTTACAAGAAAACAGTTTTGATATATTAGTATAAGAAATATTCTATATCCACATGGGGACCTTCTCTGTAGTGTAAAAACACCATTTTAGCTGAAATGACATTTGCATATAAAACCTACCAGTGATGCTAGTGCTTAATTTGCACAGTGATTTTTTTTAAAAAAAAAGTCAACACAAAAACAGTACCCAAAATATACAGCTAATGCAAGCTATACACAGCTAACAAAAATTAAAGGAACACCATCGCAAATTCATCTCCACTTGGTCAGAAAGTACACACAGGAGAAGTATGACTGTTCTCTGATATGGCTTATCAAATTAAAACACCAAAGCAATTCAGCAAGCTTCACAGATTGGAGAACTCCACCAATAATGCACTTTGATATATCCTGTTGTCAGAGCTTATGGGCAGCATCTATAAGGGCCATGGTAAGTCACTAAAATCAACTGGGCCACCAAGCCCTGCATCTGCTTCCAAAAGGCTCATGATAACTGCCATGGCTGCCTCATCATTGCTGGGGCTGCTGGATCCTTGGTCATTGTCTATCATATCAATGCCTATATGCGAGTTTTCCCCTGGAAAGAGAATAGAAAAATTCAATGTTACAGTAATTCTGTTTCTAAGCTAATTTTCACACTTTGAAAAGTATACAGTATAATTGAGAGCAATATTCAGAGCAATTGCATATTATGAGCTCTCTTATTTAACAGCTGACTTGACCTGTCAAATGTACAATGAAATGAAACATCCATATGGCATTATATACTTGACCACATTAAAGTATAAATAATTAAAAGTGGGATAAAATACTGCCAGTTGATGTTTAGAGTGTCTTAAGAATTTTTCTGAGGGATAAGGTAGATTGAAATTGAAAAAATAACCTATTTTTATTAAAAATATCAATATAAAATATTCTAAATTGGAATATTTAAGATATTAATCTTACATTTTAGTAACTTGGAAAATTATTAGTATACTACCAAACATTGTAGAATTTCTTTTAAGAAACAATGTTGGCCCTAACTGAAAACATCTACCAACAAAATGATCCTCCAAAACTCAAAGGCTTTATTAATACAATATTACATTCTACAATATGCTCATATTTTAATTTTATCTATCTTTCCTTAGAAATTCTATTCATTCCATGGCAGGATTCACCCTTAAGGATTTCACCTAGCTATACAATGAAAGGGCTCTACTCTTCTGTTCCTCATTTTAATCTTGTATCTTTCATGAATTGGCCTACCAAGAATAGAGTTGTTGTCAGAATATGGATAGACTGGATTGTCTTGTATCTGGCCAGACAATATACTGGCAGGAGGAATGTCTGGTGTTCCACCATTCAAAATCTAAAAGAAAATGAAAACAAAATAAAAGGCTTGATATTCAGTCTATTTTACAGATAAAAGTCTAGCATAAAGTTAACACTTCAACGAAATCTATAAATGGCAATGACAGTATATTTCTATACAATTTTTTTTGTCTACATTACATAGCCATGCAACTTCCTCAGTAATTTGCTTTGTAGGTTTACCCATCAACTTAGTGTCAAAGAAGTCCTATTCAGGCAGAACACCAGTTTATTACTGCTATAATTAGAATCTGTCAACATCCAGCTTGAGAATCCAAATAAAACTCCAGGTTCATTCCATTCCCAAAAATCTTATTATTTATTGAATACATTGCATGGTAATGTCGAAGCAAACTAACTCTGAGGTTCCCAGACACCAGTTCATAGAATTAAACAATATTTTCCCCAGCCAAACCCCCAACTTCTCACGTAGTCCATGTAGACAATTTCATTTTCTTATGGGAATTGTCCGCTTCCTTTCCACACCTGCTGCGATGTCCTTGGAAAGGTTTCAGGCTCTCATGGTCTTCAGTGGAATCGTAGAGGCTTCGTTTCTCCATCTAACCCATTCTAAAGCAACTCTTCCCCTCCTTACTCTAATGGCAAGCTGAAATGAAGACGCACGTAACTGCCAAATTTCATTCTTGACATAATCATTCTAGAGATTTCTAACAGGGAACCAAATTTTGGTGAATCTTGCCTACACCCTATTCTTCACAGTTAGTAAGATCCTATTCACCATGTGAAAAATCCCATGTGATTATTTCCCTTATCAAACCTTGTCTTCAGAAATAAAATTGATTCATTATGTTACAAAACGTCACACGCACATGCTTACTGTAATATCATACTTCAAAAACAATGCTGTCACCAATATTACTCTTACACATATCCGAAGTGATGACACTACATTCCACACGATGCTCTATGTAGACAAAATGAAAGTAGATAATTACATCACTTATCAAAATCAAATGTGACTGCATAAGATAGTGTGCCCTATCTTTTTTAATTTCTGGGAAGTAGGAATCGTTTCAGGACTACATTATTTTAAATGGAAGAATGGATTTATTCTTCAGATGTAATGGCTACACCACATTCTTATATACTATTAGATAACCCATGACCTGTTGGGTTGTTTCAGAGATATTGCCTTACATAACCAAGGAAGGATGACCAAGAACAAAAAAGCAGTACAAGTGGGAGCAACTTCTGACTTCCTGCCCGCTTGACTGTGGCTGACCGTCCTTTGGCAGCTGATGGTGGGAGTGGTCACTTCTATCTCTGGAGGACTAGGATGGGACTGGTCTACCTGATTTTCAGTGGTTGAAGAAGGGGCAGTCTACCTGCCCTCCAGATGGCCAGACGGCTAGGGCAGGCCAGTCTAGTGAACCTCCAACTAGTAGCACAGCAACACTGAGGTGACTACAAATTTGCCAAATTTCAATTCAAGGAGAGTTATGGGACCCAGATTTTGGACACATTCCATAGTGTCATCATTTGAAGTACTTTGATTCAAAAATACTTGCCTTATGATGTACTGTTTCACCCAGTTAAAAGTTATAGGCATGAGAGTTTAGTAGCAAATTGTGTAATGAAATATGGGAATGATCTCGGGAAAGGGGGAGAGATGCTGCCTAGCGAACAATCAGATAAGAGAGGCAGGAGCCGCCAGTGGCTTAAGGGTCAGAGAAAGAAACTCACCCTAATGGATCAAGCAGTTAAAAGTAGTGGGGGAAAGTTTGTTATTTTCAGACTGGTAAGATTCTACTATAGTAGATTTTCCGTATCTAATGGGGTTTTCTGTTTGGTTTACCCAGGAAGGCCAACATATATAGACAGATAAAGCAAACAGAAAAGGTAGAAGAAAACAAACTATTACAATGATAGAATCAGGTTGGATCAAGCTGGAAAAAAGACAAAACCATTAAAGAATACTAAAAACACCACAAGGAATTAGAGACCATTATTATTGTAGTCGTCCTCATCGTTCTCACCCTCATCTACTTTCTTTCAAAGATAATGATCTCATAGAGTTCCATAAGCTCTTGGTGAGCCCCTCTTATAGCCAACGTCTGTTATTCTGTCCTTGCAGACCTAAATTTGAATCTATTTCAGCTTGTGAAAACTAGATCAAGCTGCATCATTAGGAAAGGAGTAGATCATGTATATTTCTGACAGCCGGCTGTTGCCCAATGCCCATATCTTTTTAACACCTTGTTATGCTGTTCTTTTACCTGATAGTAGAACCTGGTGAACAAAGTAGGTAACATTTTCTCATGAGGAGACCGTTTTCTCAAGGGAGAAGCTGGTGCTGAGTTGGCAAAGAGGTGAAGTCTTAAAAATAATAAAAATGGACTTGGAGAATGAATTGGAGGTATAAAGGCTGGCAAACCATGATGGACCCAACATTGCTTTGACAGTTGAAACAGGCTGATTTAAGAAAAAGCAATGGCAAATCAAAACGAGTAATTTTGGAACTGTTGAAGATTTGTTAGTTCAAGTGGACCCTAAACACACTTGAAGCAGAGAGGGGCAGGGCCTGGAGAAGACTGCCAAAGAGAAGCTCTGTGGGACAAAATCTACTCAGAAGATCACTATGGAGAGGAGAGATATGACATTCAACCAGCCAAAGAAAGAGAATGACAATCTGAGAAACAGAATGCCAGTTACCTTAATTGTAAAGTAATAGTAAAGTAGGAGGTAGGGATAGCATGTAAGATTACTACTAGTCATATTTAGCCAACATATAGGATTGCATACATAGCAATGTAGATTTTACCAGAGGGAGAAAGCTTTATTTTGCTAGTACTGCAGAGAAAAAGTTCTTTTAAAAAATTCTGTTTAGTCGTTTCTAACTTATAGTAATATTATTTTGTGGCTGCTGTTACCAATTACAGGGAGGTGGGAGGCCAGAAACGAGTACTGTAAAGGAATGCAACTTAAAAATGAAATTATTTTCTGCTTGTTATGGTAAGAGAAAAGAGGGGGAGGGGGAGTCACAAAAAGTGCTTGGTGATGTTTGCATCTTGAAAACCCCAGGAAGCCATATTTCAATGTACCCCTGGTCACCCATTTTTTAATTATGAGAGAATTCCAACGTCACATATCAAATTTTTATAAAACCCCTCTAATGTTTAATGAGAAGACTACTTTCCCAGCCAGAATTCTCTAACCTCAGGAGTAACAATAGCCCACAAACCCACAGCCACACTCTGCCAGGAATTATCCAGAACCAAAGACATGACACAGGAGGAATGAAAGAAACAATGTAATTTACAAAACCAATTGTAACAGTTGCAACCAATTCTACTGGGACAAACATCACCTCAACTGAAAACCAGAATCCATAAACACCAGCTGGCAGTCAATTGGCACAATCCCAAATGCCTAATCGCTACCCACATTGACACCAAACAGCACCAATTCAATTATACAGCGCCCAGAGTCACATTTGTTGAAATGGGTGACCATATAAATAAAAAAATAAAATGCAGTTAGGTGATGGAAAGCGATAAACTTTGCTATATTTTGCCCTTCCTTTTTTTTAACTTTAGATCCCCAGGGATATATTGAGATATATTGGTAAATTTCTGATAAGATATAAGTAGCTTTATACTGATAATCACATAGCAGTGAGTAATAATTGAAAAACTTATTTTTACTATGTTAGGCTCCCTGGTTCATAGGCATCCTGTGTATACTATAAATATCTACATCTCGTTCCACTGAACATTTAATAAGAAACTGATAGATCCAGTTTTCTGGAAATATGCCACGCACACTTGAGGCTTTCTTTAATGATACCCACAAAGAAAATACTGTAACATGATCAATAGTTACATACTATTTCTACTTAGAGCCAGGATACCATTAACCACAATGTACTTAGAACCCTACCTCAAGTACATTTAATAAGCTCTTCAAATTTATAAATGTGTACTTGTCATTATTAAATCAGTTTAATGGTTCTCAGATTTGTTACCTATTATTGAAGTCTTGGTCAATAAGGGAAATTATTTCTATGATATGTATTTATTAGTACAGGTATTTTTTGTATTATGAAAGCAGTTTTGTTTTCTTTGAATGATGAAGATCAAATTTCTGCTAAAGCTTGAATTCTGAAGCTTTCAATGTTTAAACTTAATAGATGGATTTATACATTTGTAGGGCAAAATATGTTCATATTTGTGTTTGTATTTAAAAGTTCTTTAAACAACTTTTTAAAAACCCACTTAGAATTATTATATTACTATGCCAGTCTATCATCTATTTCAACAGATTGCAAACGCTGCAATACATTCATTTTACAGATTTGTTATAATGGTTTGGGTTAATTTATCTGGTAAAGTCTGACAATATAGCTTTTTTAAAAAAAAAAAAAAAATCTCTTCTAAATTCTCCCATCTCACCTTTTTGCCTCCTGGTGATGAAGTGTCAGGGGGAGGTGTGCTGGTCATGTTCAAGGGGCTGGAGCCACAGCTTGAAGGGGAAGATCCTCGTATCCTGTTACACCAACGTCAGCCAAATTAAAAAAGGCACAAAAAATTAAGTCATTTTTTTAGGATGACATTATCACAACCCCCAAATTATAATCTGAAACCCTATATATGTGCTTAGAGTTTTGGAGTTTACGCACAATTAAAGAATTCTCTTTAGTACATTATATTTAGAAAATATTCCAGTAAATCATAAACTCAGTTTCTAGCCTGCATGGTTCTCCCCCACATTGTGTTCCTGGTGGGACAGTCATAGCATTCTTATCAGGTTTTAGGATTAAGTTTTTGATTTTTATCTCCTAAGAAACATGGCTCTAATTTGCTATGTACTGTACATGCCTGGATATGGCAAAAGGAAAATAAAATTGGCAAACAAGCTACACTTCCAGAAGTTCAGTCTATTTTGCCTTTCTGTGATTACTATGATTTAGAACAGGGATTCCCAACCTGTGGGCTGCAGCCTGGTTGTGGGCCGTGGCCTGCTGGCCATCTCCTCACTTGCTCTAGTGCCACTGCTGTGGGGTGCAAAAGGAGGCTGTCACTGCGCCTCGGGGCATGAAAATGGGCCACTGCTGTGCCTCAGGGCAGAAAAACAGGATGCCACGGCAGCGCCTTAGGGTGTGAAAATGGGACACTGCCTCCGTGCCTTGGGGCACGAAAATGTGCACTGCCGCACTGCAGGGTGCAAAAACAGGCCACCACAGCACTACAAGGTGCAAAAATAGACACCACCATGCCATGGGGTGCAGAAACAAGGCACTGCGCCATGCAGGAACAGGGCAGGGGTAGTGAGTATCATGCGGGTGCTAAAACCACTCAGTGCATGCTTGCGACCCCTTGCGCGCACACGTGCATGCACGTATGTAAAATGCTTCTTTCTCCCTTTTCCTTCGGTCACCCAACTGACAAAGTTTGGTGAACTCTGATTTAGAAGGCAATATGTTGACTATTGTTCATCATAATCTTGGAAACTGAGAAATTGGATTTATTAAACTTTTTCCACAATTACTGCTTATTTATTGTAGATAAACCATCCTAAAATATTTAATAATTTTAATAATTTTAAAATATGAGCTTTTCCTTACCTATGAATCTCCATTATTTCTTCAGCAATCATCCTTCCAATTTTACCAGCACCGGCTCTTGTTCCACCTGGAATACCAGGAACTGTGGGAAGGGCCCTTTTTGGACCACCTTAAAAAGGTTTTTAAAAAAAGGAAAATGCAATTAAAAAGGGAAAGAAAAAGGACACACAAGCTAATATATGCATGCAATCTACACATTTATTCTGAATATAGGTAGTTCTCGACTTATGGCCACAAGTGAGTTCAAAATTTCAATTGCTAAGCAAGACATCAAGTGAATTTTCCCCCATTTTATGAACTTTCTTGCTACAGTTGTTAAGTGCATCTGGCTTCCACATTGACTTTGTTTGTCAGGTTGCAAAAGATGATCACATGACCCCAGGACACTGCAACCATCATAAATACATGCCAGTTGCCAAGCATTTGAATTTTAATCACATGACCACAGGGAAGCAACAATGGTCGCAAACGTGAAAAACAATCATAAATCACTCTTTTCAATGCTACTGTAACTTCAAATGGCCACTAAACAAATTGTAAGTTGAGGATTACCTGTACTTGCACCTCTATACTTCAAATACCCTTTGCAATTGTTTTAATTCTATTATATTTTTTCCCTTTGCTTTCAATCTCATCTTATTTCACTAAACATTAATTTCAATGCAGTAAAGTTGTTCTAACATTACATGAAGAGTAAGGTACTGTGTGCTTTATGCCTAAAATGTGATTTTAATATATTTCACGGTCACTGGCATGCATTCCTACGGAAAGCCTAATCCTATTAATCCTGATTCTTGAGAGCTGTTCAATGCATTTTTATGTATGATCTTTTTCATCGAAAGAGAAATCTCTTTTAAAACTCAGATGATGTTTTTCCAGGGATAAAGGTCCTTCTACCTGTTGAACAGAACTAATTTCTATTTCCTGCTACAATTCTTATGTTAACGATATTCAATTTTCATTAAATGGCAAAAAATTGAAATCTTTATTTTTTTTAAAGTTGATCCTACCGACCACTTTTTGTGGGTAGCCCCTGGTGTACTTATGCAAAGTTAAGTGCCTGTAAATAAAGTAACCTTACAGCACGGGATTTAAAAGACTGCCCTGGGATACAAAGTCATTTAATGGGCTTTTCTAGCCAAGCTTACTGCATTTCACAATGGGTTTATAGGGCACTGCAAGCCTCTTATAGGAGGAAATTACTGAAGATGAAGAACTTTCAGTATCTCCACTGTTAACATAGATACAACTGAGAAATGCAAGCTTATTGACCAGGTACAAAATCTCCTTCTAGACACAATTTTCTTGGCTATCTTCCCACATGCCTAACATACTAGGCACACATACTCCTTGATTTCTTCAGCAACTCCACATGGCTGGGTTTTATTTGGGAGAAACTTCTGCTCCTCTTTCAGTATGATGTTGCAGAGGCTACTTCACTTGATTCCAAATCATCACACAACCTGAACATATATATATCTAAATAAAAGGTAAAGGCAAAGGTTCCCCCGCACGTGCATGCTAGTCGTTTCCAACTCTAGGGGCCGGTGCTCATCTCCGTTTCAAAGCCAAAGAAGCCAGCGCTTGTCCGAGGACGTCTCCGTGGTCATGTGGCTGGCATGACTAGACGCCAAAGGCTCACGGAATGCTGTTACCTTCCCACCATAGTGGTCCCTATTTGTCTACTTGCAATTTTACGTGCTTTCGAACTGCTAGGTTGGCAGAAGCTGGGACGAGTAACAGGCGCTCTGTTACACGGCACTCGGGATTCGACCCGCCTAACTGCCGACCTTCTGATCGACAAGCTCAGCGTCCTAACCCACTGAGCCACCGCGTCCCTTTATATCTAAATATACCCAGCCATTTTATATAACTAAGTACAAAATGGGCAAGGTTAGGTTTTCAGAGTACTATAACTCAGTTGCCTGAAACAGCAGATAACAATAATTACTAGTAAAAATGTGCTTTGAATTTCAAGTGTCTCTTTGTTGTTATATCAACAAGCTGCTAACCTTAGGCAGTAATTCCTGGGATGCTACAGATCTTGGGTCAGACTGAGAAACAGTTATTGGAAATCAGCTGAATCACTATGTATTAGACTTAACCAATAACACTGGAACATACATTTATGAGCTACTAACAATATTAGTACTATTTGATAACACAAAAGTAGCCACTTGGACAGATGCTTAAAACATCTCTGGGTTCCTAGCTAGCTTCTTACACTGAAGCTTTTTTGATTATTAAAGGAACAATAACATTTAAGGATCTTAGCATAGAAAGGGAAGTAGAGAGAACTATTTCCACTATCTAATGTTATAGTTACAGAGAGAAAAATCTCCTACAGTAGGTTTTTGCATATTCACAAGTGATTCTGTGCCAGGGAGACATTTCAAGTTCTTTTTCCATTTATGCAAAATCCAGAGAGAGAAAATCTTGTGAATCTGTATCTCCCTTTATATGCAGGCAAGGACAGCATGTATGTTCTTCCTTCTGTCAAAAGTTTGTAGTTAAGTTTGGTCTGGTGGTTAAGACACCACCCTAAAAAACAGGAGACTGTAAATTCTCATCCTGCCTTAGGCATGAAAACCAGCTGGTGACTTTGGGTCAATTATTCTCTCTCAGAGTAGCCAACCTCACAAGGCTGTTGGTGTGGGGAAAATAGGAGGAGGAAGGAGTCTTATGTATGTTCATCACCTTGAATTATTTATAAAAAATAATACAACTAGAATATAAATCCATAATATAGATCCAAAATAATGGTTCTATCCACCATGCATTTAATTTCATCATGTTTGTTCTATTTATTTTTGGATTAGGGATCACTTTGGGCTGTCACCCCCATTGCTCAACTTTCTTGACATTTCCTAGCTTTTTAAATTTTCCCCTCCTTGATACTTCTTCAGCTTCTTGAGTGTGATACGGAAGAAACGCATAGTTACAGGCTTGAAATACATATTAAGCATTTCAAATTGCACTACATTCAATAAAACAAATCCAAAGAAGTTTGTTACAGTCTTCTAATTACCTTCCCCTGCTTGGAGTACACTATCCATGCTGTGAGGTGAAGCTGCTAGTTGTGGAAAAGACGTATCGCCACTATCAGGCATATTAGCACTGGGGATTCAGAAGAAACATAAATGCATCATTTTATGTCACTAATTATTTAACATAGCAAAATACTTCATTTTTTATTGTCAGCTTCGTTACTGTGCAACATATAAATTGTTTTGGATTCTTATCAAATTTAGCAAACTTGATACATAGAAGGCAGAGTGAACTATATTTTTTTTTCACCAAGAAAAGAAAAATACGTACGAAACCACTGTGTTTGTTGAGACAATATATTCTACTTCTTTGGTCCAAGGGTTCATGAAACTGAACCAACAACTCCTCAGTGTAATAAAAGATCCATCTTTGACTTTAAACTTGTAACAGTTAGTACTAATTTTCTCTCTCGACTGTAAAACTGAAAAAAAAGACAAAAAGGATCAGGTTTGTACAATTGTCTTGTGTGTGGTACAAGTACAATGGTCATATTCATTTTTTCCAAGGTTCCTAGTTCATTTTTCTAGTCAGGGGGGAAAAAGATCTGAACCATTTGGCTACTTTACAGATAACATTTTACCTTGCCGATGACATTCTGCAAGATGTCCTATATCATCTTGATGAAAATATTCATAACATGATGTACCTAGAAGCTCCTGTGGTAAATATGCCAAAATTGCAGTCGCCCTAAAATAGAGAAATGCTTCACTGTTTCTAATTAATTATGCAGAAATTAGTATAAAAGTAGAAAGAAAATCAATTTGCTGTTTTCTTGTATCTTTAAGAGACACTAAACTACAGAAATTGGGATGTGACTTCTTCAAAAATTAATATCTGTTGGACAATGTTCATAAATTAGGCTATTATTGTTATGCTACAGTCCATAAGGAAATCAACAATTCTTTAATATACTCAATTTGTTATGTAATACCGTCACAGTCATAAATTATTATGATGGTTATGCCTGAAGAAAATCAGACTGCAACTAGAATATAAAAATCCAAATACACTGTTTTTGAAAGGAAAACTCAAATTGGGAGTTCAAAACTCAAATTCTTCTCTATAATTAATAGCACATGCAACAAATATAAATGATGGTGCTTATAGCTCAAAATGAGAACCATTTTAGAGAACACAAAAAATAGTTTAAAACTGAGCTACATAAACACATACACAACAGATAATGTGCCCTAACACAGATGTGATAGAATATGTACACAACTTAAAATATATAACTGTAGATTGGGGTTTGATTATTGACAAAATTTATTTAAAATTCTCAAGACAATCCCTGCAACATAATGTGAAAGTGTGTTTGTGTGTGTATAAAATACGTTTGTGTGTATATTCCTATACTTAATAGTGCTATCCTCAGTCTTGTACATATGCCTGAAATGTGTTTCCCCATCTTTAATTTGCCTGCTATATTTTGCTATTAGTAATACTGTCTTCTTTGTTACCATTATATTGGACATTTTTATAAGCAAATATTCTTTTGGCAAGAATATTTTATGACTAAAACTTTAGATATCAATTTTTAGCAATTGTATTTCACATAATTCCAATCAATGTTACCAAGTATTTTAAACCTTGCTGTCATCCTAAAAAAAGAGATTACTTATACAATTATATACATTTTAAATAAACATCTGTCTTCCATTAAACTTGCACAATATTAGATTCTTATTTGGTAATATAGGATACCACCACCAAATAGAAACATATGAACACTATGGTAAATGTAGATATATTAAGTTTTTTTGAGAAATTCTTACCACATAAGATTTATATAGTTCAAAATATTAATAACCTAGAGTTCACCCACCAATTCTGCAGTGTACATAAATTTAAGAATGCAAGGAATTCTTATACAAGAATACATGAGTTATGAGAAGAAGGGCTCCAAAATGAATATATTCAATGCTTATGTCATTTCAGAGTGAAAGCAGCATACATTCTACTTTTAAATAGAATTTTGTGACAACATTTAAAAGAGTTTTAAACATTAACTAGTATTTTATACTCAGAAATGTATCCTAAGGTGTATCTTTATTATGTTATGACAATAAACCAAAAGTCATTCATAGCAAATACATAAAACAGCTATATCTATACAGTCCCAATAATAATAAATATCCCATTTATACAACTGTAGCTGTGATAATGCTAGCGTGATAAAAGCATTGCCCAGAGCACTTTGTAATGGGGACGCGGTGGCTCAGTGGGTTAGGACGCTGAGCTTGTCGATCAGAAGGTCGGCAGTTAGGCGGGTCGAATCCCGAGTGCCGCGTAGCAAAGTGAGCGCCTGTTACTCGTCCCAGCTTCTGCCAAACTAGCAGTTCGAAAGCACGTAAAAATGCAAGTAGAAAAATAGGGACCACTAACGGTGGGAAGGTAACAGTGTTCTGTGCGCCTTTGGTGTCTAGTCATGCCGGCCACATGACCACGGAGACGTCCTCGGACAAGCGCTGGCTCTTCGGCTCTGAAATGGAGATGAGCACCGGCCCCTAGAGTCGGAAACGACTAGCACACATGTGCGGGGGAACCTGTCTTGAAGAACCTGACTATGCAAAATAGTTTTTTTCATTTCCCCACACATAACCATGTTATTATAATCTGGTAAAACTAATCTGCAACTTTATCATTCAACAAGGAATCATTAGGGAGATTTTCTAATTTGCTGATTTGACCTAAGAGCATTTTACTTGATTAGAGCAAGCTAAGGGTGGCTTCCATTTACCCTCCACATTCCATGAAGCTGAATAAAGTTCAAAAGATATTATGGCAGAAAAGTCTGTGTAGCAATAGCTAAGCAGAAAATACCAATAATCTTTTAAGCTTTCTCTGAGCAGGGAATGCTGGATATATGCCAAGGTCCAAGTAACTGGTTTAGCTAGACTGACTACATTGATTTTAACTGGAATTCCTTGGGTATGAAAATGTTTATTTTGTTCTCTACTCCCTTTACCGCAATAAAACTTTTCTTTATTGTGGATTGGTTTAACACTGGAATTCCGTTGGTTTAATTAAAAAAAATTCTCATTAAAAGCTTCCTCATGAGAAATGCAACAGTTATAAATACAAATTAACTGTGTTTTGTATTTCTGGATTTTGGTTGGGACAATCCAAAGCATCTTCCTCTCTACTTTTTTCCCTATGGTTGCACTGGAAAGTGAAGTTCTCAGAGAAAGAACTCAGAATTTCAGCCTGTCTGGTAACAATCAGTTGTAATTAATTATTGGGGACCTTTGAAATAAGGGTGAGGTTTTAAATTATCTTCCCTCCCAGTACGTATACTGTACACATATCTTTCTTCAAAATAATCTCAGCTCCTACCAATCTAGGGTTAGGTTGCATATACTGGCATACGGTATTTTTTATTTTGCTTTTTGTTTCATTTTGTTTTGTTTTGGTTTTTTTTACAAAATACCAGTTCCAATGCTCTCAGCAATACATCTGGCATTGGCTTAATACAGCTATTGTTCGGCTTAACACAACTGCTGAAAATTAATTATGGCTGATGCAATAACTTCAGCAGCCCCTTGCATTCTAATTAATTTCCTATACTTTCCCCTTTGGAAAAGTAAATAAACTCATTAATAGAACCTTTTACTCCCTCCTACATAATTAGAATAGCATATAGAATAACAAGAGTTTGAAGGGACTTTGGAGGTCTTCTTGTCCAACCTGCTGCTCAGGCAGGAAAATTATAGAGCAACAGATATCAAAGGAACTGTTTTTAAAATCTAGTAAGTGCATTTTTACAATCTAATTGAGGACTGTATACTTGCATCTCTTAGACAGAGACCTCTCATGACTCTGGTGATAAGGCCTGCATCAGCTGATGCTGCACTGTGAAAGGATAGCCTCACTTTGGCTTCTTGTACTATATTGGGAGCTGGGCAGGGGAAAGTAGCTCAAAGTTCACTTCAGCACAGCAAAGATAGATTGTGCATTGTACCAGTATTTCCATTCAGACATTACCACGGTCATCATTCAGCCAATTGTCAATATTTTTAAGGATCTTTTTTTCCAAGTTTGCATTTTATGTTACAAAGAATAAACAAATTAGGATACTCAGTTCAATTATATCAAAGTGCTGAAGTATCTTGCAATTTGTTCATCATCATACAAACATTATTGTTGCATCAAACAAACCACCTATGGTCATCTCAAAAGAATAAGAATTATTGTCCTCAAAGGAAGAATTAAATGCTGTTCTTACCTCTGATCTACAAATACAAATTTTCCATCAATTGCATGTCGCGAAACATATTCTGTGGGTTTAACCCTGATTTCTCCATTTAACGGTTGTGGAACTACATGAGGATGTAAACGTCCGATTGCAACAAGACAACTTAAGTTACAGCCTTCATTGTCAGGCTCATTGTCTTCATCTAGACCCATTTTTGTTGGTGGCCAGCTTTTTAAATATCCTGTGCTGTGGATAGTACAAAAGCTTTTGCGATCTGCTACAAAACAAAATAAGATTAAATAAATACGCAAACAAATACATTCACAGCTTGGAATCAAGAGAAACTGCATGTTATAAACCAGTAAATGAAGACAGAGATGGGTCTCTAGGAAGAGAGCAATGGTAAAACACTTCCAAAAAATCTTGCTAAGGAAATTGCAAGTATTAGTTCAGGCAGTCCCCAAAAGTCAACACTAACTCGAAGGCACCAGAAAGAAAAATACAAACAAAATAAACTTTAATCAGCACTGCCCTTACACTTGATTCGGCGGCCACAGACATGCTACATTGTTCTGAAGCCAGGAATAAACCATCATAGTTGACAGATTGCCCTAGCAAATCAATTGCTAAAATTGAATGGGGAGGACTTCTTGACCGTGTCCAGAACCACAGAGTGTCATATTCTGATTTATTTGCTAACAGGTATTCTCAGCATACTGCCTCCACTTTGGAATGTGTTCCCTACATTATTTGTGAGCTACCAACACCAATATTTTTAGATGACTGTTGAAGACCAATCTCTTCATCATTCTCTATAATGAAGATGTAGTTACGGGTTTTCTAGTTATATATATATTTTTTAAATGGAATCCTATTTTTATTTCACCTGCTTTGCATTTTGTGTTTTAACTGACATTTTACTTAAGAAAACAAGCTATAAGTTATAACTGTTCTTGAATTCAATATGTGAATTCATTTAAACTGAGATAATTTTAAGTTCTATTCATAAACCTAAGGTGTTTTTAAATCATATCAGCATGGAAAACCTGTCCTGCATTCAAATAAACATTACAGTTATAGTTATATTCTGCTTTTAATTTTTTATTGAATTGGTATTTTAGTCTTAATAAATACCATTTGAAAGATGTTTTTCTAGGACACTAAGTCTAATGTAGTGGGTCCGACGCAAGGAAGAGACGCCAGCCAGAGTACGTGTTCAGCTCTTTATTGGGGGGGGGGGGAGAAACATTCTGGGGAACAAGGGCTACCTGGTCTCCTTATATACCTAGCCAGCGAATGGGGTTGGCCCTAGGTTTCCCACCGAAACTAGGTTTCCCGCCAAAACTGTCCAGGCCACTCCCCCTGGTGGCTGTTGCTATGCAGATGCCTGCACCAGGATACATAACATTAAGGAAAACTGCTTTCCCCAATAGCTTTTCTTCATTCAATATACAGGCTTGCATAAATCACAACAGTTAATTGCCTTTATCTATATAACACCAAATAATTTAGATTTTGTTGGATTTGTTGCCTGGTCTGTAAAAAATAACTTTTTATCCTACTTTGTATACAAATATTGTATCACCTAATGCCACTTAGAGCTTCATAATACCTTTCTTTTTAGAACAGGTGGAAGGAAAGTCTTTGTCTTCTACTTTCACTGAGGGTCTGTTGCACTTCATTCTACAAAAAAATGATCGTCTTGCTCCAGAACACAGTCGTGATGGCCCAGGTGTTATATCTGTTTTGACTGGAAGTCCAGCTGCATGAAGAGTAAAAGTATTAATTCCAAACTGTTGAGTATGTCTGATCCAAGCTTTCATTTTCAAGTCTACAAACTCTGGTTATGTTTAGTTTGAGTTATGTGTTATATTTTAATGGGAAACAAAAAAAAAATCTCAACAACCTTGTCCTAGCCCCACTGTTTATCCCACCTTTATTAATTTATGTAATTCATTAACAATTAATCAATTAGTTATAAATATTAATAACAGAAAACTTCAGAATTAGTATAGGACTATAGTTTACAAAAGTTCCAAGAAGAATCGTAACTAATTATTATTCTAGGTTCTGCTACACATGGACTTAAATTTGTCTGAAGGTTCTAGTAGGACAGCACAGCTCTCAAATAGCCTGGACTGAAAAAGTGGAATAATTCCTCTTATCTGAGATTGCTGGGATCTTTCACCAAAGGGCACAGTGGGAGGGACACACATGGAGCAGTGAGAGAGGAAGGAGACAGCCAGATTAGCCAAGTCAATCCTGGTGATCAGTGGGGTGATAGAGGTTGCAGCCAGATCAACTGCACATCTGATAACTAATATTCATTCTAAGGCTATAGCTTGTTGTTGTTGTTAGTCACGAAGTCGTGTCCGACCCATTGCGACCCCATGGACGTTCCTCCAGGCCTTCCTCTCCTCTACCATCTTCTGGAGTCCATTTAGGTTCACACCTACTGCTTCAGTGACTCCATCCAGCCACCTCATTCTCTGTCATCCCATTCTTCTTGCCCTCAACCTTTCCCATCATTAGGCTCTTCTCCAATGAGTCCTTCCTTCTCATTAGGTGGCCAAAGTATTTGAGTTTCAACTTCAGGATCTGGCCTTCTAAAGAGCAATTAGAGTTGATTTTCTGTAGGACTGACCGGTTTCATCGCCTTGCAGTCCAAGGGACTCGCAGGAGTCTTCTCCAGCACCAGAGTTCAAAGGCCTCAATTCTTTGGCGCTCAGCCTTTCTTATGGTCCAACTTGGTGGAGCAGTGGGCTAATGCCTCCTTAAGTGGGCTAATGCCTCCTTAAGTAACACCAGCTGCCTGAAATTAGTGCAGGTTCGCATCCCACCAGGCTCAAGGTTGACTCAGCCTTCCATCCTTCCGAGGTAGGTAAAATGAGGACCAGACTGTTGGGGGCAATTAAGCTGACTTTGTAATAATGCCGCTTGGGGGTGGTGTGAAAGCCCTAATAAGCAGGCATATACATAGAATGAAGGCTACTGCTAAGCTTGTAAGCCGCCCTGAGTCTTCGGAGAAGGGCACGATATAAATGGAATTAAAATAAATAAATAAATAAATAAACTTTCACTGCCATACATTGCAACTGGGAAGACCATAGCCTTGACTATATGCACTTTTGTTGGCAGGGTGATTTCTCTGCTTTTTAGTGTGCTGTCTAGATTTGCCATGGCTTTCCAACCCAGAAGCAAGCGTCTTTTAATTTCTTGGCTGCAGTCCCTGTCTGCGGTGATCTTGGAGCCCAGGAAAATAAAATCTGTCACTACCTCCATTTCTTCCCCATCTATTTGCCAGGAATTGAGAGGGACGGATGCCATGATCTTGGTTTTCTTAATGTTAAGTTTCAATCCAAGTTTTGCACTCTCCTTCTTAACCCGCAACAAGAGACTCTTTAGTTCCTCTTCACTTTCTGCCATTAGAGTGGTATCATCTGCATATCTTAGGTTGTTGATATTTCTCCCGGCAATCTTAATTCCAACTTTTGATTCATCTAGCTCTGCCTTTCTCATGATGTGCTCTGCATATAAGTTAAACAGGCAGGGTGACAGTATACAGCCTTGCCGGACTCGTTTCCCAATTTTGAACCAATCAGTGGTTCCGTGTCCAGTTCTCACTGTTGCTTCTTGACCTGCATATAGGTTTCTCAGGAGACAAATATGATGGTCTGGTACTCCCATCTCTTTAAGAACTTGCCACAGTTTGTTGTGATCCACACAATCAAATGCTTTAGCATAGTCAATGAAGCTGAAGTAGATGTTTTTTCTGGAACTCCCTAGCTTTCTCCAAGGCTATAGCTAGTATCACATAATATTTATATATTAAATGACCATGTACAGTCTTGTGTAATTAGAAAAAAATCTCAACTTAAAAAAAAACTATTTACTGTTATAAAGTATTTTTACTGTGTACTATCCCAAAATAAAATAAAAATAAAAGTTGGATAAACTGCCCAAGTACTCACTTTTTGCATCTATGAGCCTTTCCCGTGGGGCAGTATCTGAAGAAGAGAGTTGTTCCTTAACTTTGGCAATATCTTTAGGATGCAGGTAATCAAACAGGCTCTGGCCAATCAGATCGTTCTATCAAGAGAAAATACATACAACTAGCAAAGTCATTATAATCTGCTACGATGCTTTCAGTAAAGAAAAGCATTGGTTTCACTAAGTTTCTTGATATTCAAAGTAGTGGGAAAATAAAATATGATTGCTTAATATAATTTGTACTAAGAATAGGCTAATTTATTCATCTGGTTTTTATTCTTTTAATTTTGAGGGCCAGAATGATGAAAAGAAAAGAAAATATATCAAGAAAAAGACAGCTGACCAAAGACAAAACAAAACAAAACAAACCCCCAAAAGCCAACCAACCAATAACCAACCAAAAGGAATCTCACATCCTAGTTCAGGACCAATCTTAAGTTTGTTAAAAGTCTTTTCAACCATAAAATGGAGATAGTCATGATTCTTTAAGCACATATTTGATTGTATGCACCATTACATTTAGAGTAATATTCCAGATGTTACTAAACTATAACTTTCAACATTTCTCCCAATTTATAAATGTTTTATTTCTGTTTCATCTTCTATTTTTTTTTCTTTCAAATCATGCAATAGGCAAAAAAATACCTGACTATAATTGAGGATTTTGAAGACCGATTCTGAAACAAATAGTATCTTCCCTCTGTCACATCCCACAACGAAGAGGAAGCCATCTGCTGCCTAATAGTATATAAAACAATTGTTGTATCTTATTTACATATTTTTGAAATTAATTATAATTTTAAGTGCAACTGAATTACACTGTTTTCTCTGAAGATAATAAGATTAACACATAATAAAATGCTAAAGCAGATTTGCGTACGTTTTTACTGTCTCAGCAGTGCTATAAACAAAAAAAATCAGTATCTCATGTCCCAGCTAAATATCTAATTAAAAATATATAATCCAGTGACCTTAAACTATATTGATTTAAAAATAAAACAGCAAAAACAGTTTTTCTGTCTTTTTAAAGGTTCCTATGGGGAAATATTTTTGTTATTGTTTTTAATAAGAGAAAGATTAGGCAATTCATTCTTCCTCCTCTTTCTGTTGTAAATCTTTGCAGATTATTAAAAGCTGCCAGGAGTAGTGTGTTTGGAAAAGCCACAGAAACACAGAAAGCAAAATGCCTGATTTTAATTTTATGACTGCTGACAGGATCTGCTTACAGAAAGAAAAAAAAGTATTTATTTTTTTTTAGAAATAGGTCATTTAAATTCATGTTACTTTTGTAAACTGTCATTCTGCATGTTCTGGAAGACATTATATGCCAGGATCACAAAACAAAAGCACAACAATGCAACTGTGACTTCAAATAAACTTCCAAAGTCTGCACTCTGTGGACCTGCTGAGGTATTTATTGAACTTTTTCCAGTCTAGCCTTTTCCATATTTGTTGTATTTCATGGCCCATCAATACCAGTCAACGAAGTCGTTGGGATGACTGGCTGAAGATTATGGTAGTTCAACAGATCATCTCAAGAATATCTTATTAGGAAGATCTGACCAAGCTTCCATTACAAACTGAAAGGTGCTTACTGCTTTAGAAAGCAAAGACAGCAATGACGGTCATATGAAAACAAAAATGCATGTAATCCTGGATTTATGACTGTAATTGAGCCTGGAATTATGATTGTAAATTATGCTGGTCGTTAAGTGAATCAACACAGTGACAGCCTGATTTTATGACCTTTTTTTGCTCAAGTTGTTGAATTAATCACCATAGTCATTATACAAATCTATTATCCACAATGGCTGTTTTTTGCTGGAAATTGGAGGTAAATGCCGTTTCCAGTAAAAAAAAAAATGTAAATCATCGTCACATGACTCTATCAGATGCTACAAATGGCCAAAAATGTGGGATGGTTGCCAAATGGCCAAAATGCGATCACTTGACTCTTGGTTGGGAGCCTGGTTATCAGAACTTCAAATCGAGCTTGTAGTAGAAGTCTATTATAACTTTGAACAGTCACTAAGCAACTGGTCAAGGACTATCTATAAAATACAATCAATGTATTATTAGTGTTAGGCCAATTCAAGGATTCAAAAATGATCTGTGTGTGTTTGTCTGCCTTAACCTTTGAGGATGGCTAATGTGCACGCTACGAAAACCTCTTCAGATGCTCTGCATAGCTGTAATAAAAACCTCCTTTTATGATGAAAAATAAGCGAACTGTATTAATATTGACATGCTAAAACAAGAGCACTGTAGATTTTCCAGTAAAGTGGGATTCTAACTTCAAAGCCAATAAACCAGCTCAGAGGGAGAATGTTGACAAACATTTTGAAAAAGGTTCCAGAGAGGTGTTTTGGAACTGGGGCAAGTGCAGTGTCTATTCTACTACTCATCAAAGTAATTAGATGGCTTATTATTGAATAGAAGAGAGAAGATGTATTAGCATCCAGTTAAGGAGAATATTTGTACATCAGGTTAAAATGAGGGGTCCTTGGTGCTTTCTGAGCTTGCTTGTTTTCTTGCAGACATTTCATTACCCAAACTAGGTAACATCATCAGTGCTATTACAGGGTGCTTTTTGCATCCATTATTTGCTCGCCCCACATTCTTTGAAAACTAACTCTAAGTAATTTGCCCTGACAAGGCAACCAATAAAAAGGGGACCAAGGTTTTTGTTTAGAGCATCCACCTGTTACTTTGAAAGAAAATGCAGTCAGTGTGTCTGGTAAAAAAAACAAAACCTCTTCTCTTTCATCACCCTTTATGACACATTCATGTACAGTCATGGCCGAAATTGTTGGCACCCCAGAAATTTTTCCAGAAA
>JAKJMR010000027.1:539926-573214 GCA_024449315.1 Daboia siamensis | reverse complement strand
TTTTTTGAGCAGTATATATGAATCAAAGCAAAGGAGTTTATATTTCCCCTCAAAAAATATAACAATGAGGCATACACTCCATTACTATTTGCAGCAGCACATTCATTTAGCTCAATAGAATTAATGCCTAAACATATAGCATTCATTCAATTAAGAATGAATACTATACGTTCTATATGTGTAGTACTTTCTACTCTCTAATTTGTAAAACTGTGTTTCAACATTTAAGTTTTCCATTGATAGTTCATCTTTAAGGGGAAAAAAATCAAAGTAACTATCCTGGTCCGGTCCAAATGATGAAACAGACAGTCCAAAACTCAGTAAGCCTTTATATCAAAGGCATGGCTAAAAATGGGAAAACTCAGAAAGAAAATGAGAAAGATTCGGGTAGGTTTTCCTGTCCCTACTCCCTCAGTAAGAAGAAGGGAAGACCAAGAAATGGAAATTTTCCCTCTTATCTATAGCTGTGGCATGCCTAGTGTGATTTTATATTATTATCAGAACATGAAATCTATTATGTGGTGCATATTGTACTGTATATTGCAGGAAGCAAATAATTTTCATAATTCATGTAAGATTAGCTATTAAAGTTTCTAGTCCCAGGGGAAATATACAATATGATTTCTTTTTTGTTTGAATAATAGGTTCTATAGGTGTTTATTTTTCTCTCTTGTCAATATTCAGACACTGGAATGTTAAGCAGCACAAATAACAACTGTAGGTAAAGAGTTAGCTTTTTGCAGAATCCAATATGGGTCGGTCACCAGAACTAGAGACTTAAGTCTTCTGAGCTTTTGGACTTGCGCTGGTGCCCATCCTCAGAGAACTTCTCTCTCACCAGAATGTGTGCTTTGGGCTATTCTATGGATATTATTTATGTAGTTCTTAGGGGTGTGTGTCTTTTTATTAGTTGAGTGGGCTGTTGATGGGTGTTGATTTATATTTTATCATTTATTATAATAGCCATTTTAATATATTACTGAAATATAAAAAAAATGTTTTGAAATGCTGAATTATTTATTCCTTTCAATTCATTAATACTAACCAACCCCCAAGATTCCAACAACATAAAAATGGTTTTTGTAAACCTGTTTCTTTAAAATCCCTTATTAAATTATATTCCCTCCAAACAGTTCAAAGTACGATTTGGAATATGGATTTAAAAACTAACTACAGTATTCAATCTGGTAAAGTCTGCATACCCCCCCCCCCCCGGTCTAGCCCAAGTGTTAGAAAATTGGGGAGGGGGGGGAAGAAAGCAATATTTTTTTAAAAAAATCCATGTCTGTGGAAAACAGAATGGGGATTAAATTGTTGAAAGGAAGTCTAGAACAGAAATGAAATACATACATAAATGTTCTGCCGTCAACAGTGTCTATCCACAATAATTTAACCTCTTTTTTTAATCCTAAATCTTTAGAAAACTATTCAGAACATAAGAAAAAGAGAAAAACTTATTTTCTAGAGATTTCTTAGAGATTTATAAAACAAATGTGAATGAAACACTGGAGGTTACATTACAACTTACAGGGATGTGTGTGCTCCCCAAATTGCAGGTCCAGCATTTTCTAAACTAGGTAATGATTTAGAAACTATTAGGAGCACAAAGCTAACAATTCAACTGCAGCCAACATTTGTTTAAACTGAAACTTTTCCTATCTGTTGTACATGATCCCAAGTATTTGTTTTTTAAAAGTATTGTATCAGGATTTTAAAATTTAGTGCTACTGTATCTATTTCACATTGTTCTTATTTGAGGTACTTTTAAATAGTCAATTCTATAATAAGTTTCCCCCACCACACAATTTTATACTTACTCAAAAGAAAACCCATCGAGTCTGAAAAGAGATAAATTGTACATTATACTATTAATAAAAATGTCTATCTGCATACTGTCCATTTAGTTTAATTTCCACTTAGCTGAAAAACTGCACTGAAGACATTTATTAAGAAATCCTAGCTGTATTCATATGCACACACACACACACATACATTATGAAATATATATACGTTACATTATGTAATGTATGTATGTATGTATGTATGTATGTAAAATACTTTATTTTTGCTACATTTGTTCCAACTGTGAAAACTGTACAACTGGAACAGTGACAATACCTTTAATTTTATTTTTAACTATTTTCAGCATTGAAGTTTGGTACAGTGGTTGAGGCATCAGCCTAGAAACCAGGAGACTTCTAATCCCATATTAGGCACAAAGCCAGCTAGATGATCTTGAGTTCCATGCCACTTCTTGCCCAGAAAAGTGCAGGGACTTGTCCAGACAATCTCCAAGAATCAGACTTTATAAATAAAGTCTCAGATCATTTTTTTTTTGTTCTTTAATACATTTGAGATTGGGACTTCTTATACAAGGTCTGCAAAGCAAACTACTTATACACGACCGCATATTTACTTTGGTGTACTTTGGATTAATAGATCCATGCTGGCAGTTTATACAGGTTGAAGAAGACCTATAATTTTTGCGGAAAGTAAGGTGCAAATGCCAAAACAGAAGTGCATTATGAAGCCAAGGCACACCTGAAGCGTGATATGGCTTGGAAACACTTACTGGTAATCGGTAGAACTTCCTTTCCTTTTCCTGTTACAATCCATTCCTGAAGAGTTAAGAGAACTAGAGATCAAATCAGTGGGACCAGGTGACATAAAATCACTGATTGTGGAGGTGATGTCCATCCTTTGATCAGCCATTGGATTGCCTAGAATTATTAAGAAGGAAACACTGAAGTATTACATCACAAAAAAGACAGTTGTTTGTATAGTTACATGTACTCTAATGTCAGTTGATTTATTATTTCATCCCTTTGCATTAAAAGGTAAAGGTAAAGGTTCCCCCGCACATGCGTGCTAGTCGTTTCCGACTCTAGGGGCCAGTGCTCATCTCCGTTTCAAAGCTGAAGAGCCAGCGCTTGTCCGAGGACGTCTCCGTGGTCATGTGGCCGGCATGACTAGACACCAAAGGCGCACGGAACGCTGTTACCTTCCCACCGGAGTGGTCCCTATTTTTCTACTTGCATTTTTACGTGCTTTCGAACTACTAGGTTGGCAGAAGCTGGGACGAGTAACAGGCGCTCACTCTGTTACGCGGCACTCGGGATTTGACCTGCCAAACTGCCGACCTTCTGGTCAACAAGCTCAGCGTCTTAACCCACTGAGCCACCCCTTTGCATTACTGTGCATCAAACAGGAAAGCAATGTTCTTCACCTGCTAGAACAAAGCTTCCCAAACCTGGGTAAATTACCCAAAATTGGGTAAAAGCGGTTTTTCTTTGGGTTATGACACACACAGCCATTACCCAATAATCACGGGAACATTTAAATTGATTTAAAGTGTTTTAATTACACTGGGTAAAAAGGACTTTTTGACAAGCAGTTTGGGGTAGCATAGGAAAACAAATGGGGAAATTCTGTGCTAGAACGAAAAGTTAAGAAGAAGTCCCATGCTATATCACGCTCCCCTATATGCTCTTGGGGAGCTCACGAACAAGAGATTATTTATGTCCCAAAGGCTCTAACTACAGACATTTGATTATAGCTGCTAATGATATATCTGTCATTTTTAACACTGTAATGCCAACAGATAGTTGGCTGACCCAGGGGCCATTCATAGTTCATAACTGACCTTGAGAAACACATATATATCATTTAAGTCAAATTCTCATGCCCTTGGGACAAATGCTGAACACTGATGTACTTTGTAAAAAACAAACAAACAGGTGAACCTGGTAAGAGCTGGTGTTATTCTTTCTATGCAATATTTTAGCTGTCACAAGATATTTTTTTTTTTTGCTGATGTTATTTCTATCATATTATGCGATCCAGGGTGGTGTCAAGGTTAAAAGTGCCAGACTAGAAACCCGGTGATTGTGTGTTCTAATTCTGCTTTAATCATGGAAGCCTGCTGGATGACATCCAATCCCTTTCTCTAACCCTAGGAAGAATCCTAGAAAAGATTTATGAAAAATATTGCCAAGAAAACGGTGTGGATTTGTCTATGGAGTTGCCAAGAGTCAAATCTGACTGAAATATAAAGAAAAGTATTAGTTGATAAACTGAAGCTAGGGTAACAGGATTATGGTATGAAACACTTATGAATTTACCACAGTTGAAGTAGCGTAACAAGCTCATATTCCTAACAAGTGTGCCTGAAGCTCTTGGAATGCACTGAGTAATTATTTGATGTCTCTAATTAAGAAATAAAAGAAGACAAAACAACAACACTGCACTCGTAAGAGAAAGCAACACAGGGAAAAAAATAACTTTTAAACTTCTAAATAAATTTAAAGGGAGAAAAAGTGGGGCAATACAATTAATTTTAATCAGTTTCAGCTAATGTCTGAAAAAGAGACATTCTCTTTCTGTATAAGAAAAGATAGAGCAGTGGTTAAGTTTGTGGTTTTGCTTACCTGTAAGCTTGATCTCTTTAATCCTAGAATCACTCTGCAATCACTGTGCTGTTTTACCGTTGCCAACGGCAAAACAACCCAGTTACCTTAACTGTCCTTTCATTTCCTCCAGTCTTGCTTGTCAACACTTTCAAGGTGCCTCTGTGCAAAGAAAACAAATATCATGCTGTCAATTTACTACCACCAAATCACTGGATATAGTCTTTGACCTTTAAACAAACCAACCAACCAAACAGAATTTCTCTCCATAAATTAAAGCAAGCCGTATGGTCAAAAGTACAACAAGACCTCAATTAAGACCCTCACTTTATATGAGTTTCACAGAACCATGTTAAATTAGAGTTGCTTACATATTGCTTGCTTTTGCTGACTTGACACTATGCTAATAAAATCTACTAACTCACTACTAATCTCTAGCTGGGCACTTTCCACAGCCAGAAAAAGAAAGAAAAGAAAGACAACGATCATGCTTACAAAACCTATTCATGGAGGAGACTTTGTTCTGCATTACAGAGGAGAGCCTGGGCATAAGAGAACCTTTCTCAACTTTAGGCTGGTATTTGTAGGATCTTTCTGCTGGTATTGGAGTTAGATGAAATAACTCCCTGCATGGAATTAAAGGTGTAATAAACAGAGCTGAGGTCTTCCATTAATACAAAGAGGTTTTCTTCTCTATTGCTTCCCACCCTTAATCTGCACCAAGGAAAAGACTGATCTTCTGAGCAGGCTGCCAAAGGAATTCCCTTCTTCCTGACCATCGAAAATAATCCAAGATACTCAAGTGTTTCGTAAAGTAGATGCATATATTCAAACAATCAGAGATATGCTCATACTCTTACTGAGAAGCAACAGGTCTGTGACTTTTTTCCTAAAGAGTGGTTTCAAAAGCTTGTTTTTTTTCTCACACTCTAGTGTGTTTAGTGTATATGATATGTATGGTGTATCTTAATACCTCATAATCAATCGATATGTTTGTTATATATACAAATGAAATGCTGCCTGCAATTCATTTTAATGCGAAACAAAATTGCACAGAGCGTCAGATCAATTTATTTTTGTTATCTTAGATCTGTACAAACATGAGATATCTATATACTTGTATATTTAGTGGATTTATAAGGCCACCCAAATGAAATATGACTCCACAACAAAAATAAACGATAAACAGAAGATACAAAATCTTTGCTAGGAAATCCCTGTTTTTCTTCCTCCAGTTTTGCTGAGAATGGTTTTAAAAAGATAAAGGCGGGATTACTAAAATTTCCAAATGAAATGTTTCCCATTACTACCTGGGAGGTCTTCTAAATGCCAAAAACACTTACATGAATGATTTTTAGAGATAACCTTGGGCATCAGTTTTAAAGAGATTAACATTCCGTGCCTTGCATAATGCATATTTTACAGGCATACACACCCTGGCAGCTCAATAATTTCATATGAATATTGTAAAAAACCCTGCAATGCTAACTAACTGCATTCCATATTTACATACTGATACAAAATCTAAACTACATTCCATTAAAATATGATCTAGCCTTGCTGCCAACACTGTTCTCCACTACTTATACTACATTTTAACACCAGTTAATTCTAACCCTTCATTAGATTTTATCATATTGGATTTTAAAATAAGTATGATTGCTCTCAAGAAATACAAATTGAGCCTGTAAGCCTGACATTCTTACTTAAGCTTTACCCCTTGTTTACCTGATACACCAATACACTAATTATATATACTAAACTGGATCCAAATCTTTTGTTCCAAGAAAGGAAAAAAAGGGCTCCAATCTACTTAAGTAAGCCTAACAGAGAAGATCTTTTAATTAATTATTTACAAAGAATGAACAGGAAGAACAATTTATACCTATTTCCTTTTCCCCTGTAGGACCCTTAAACATATTGTCCTATCAGGTTGCTCAGTACAGGCAGTCATGAGTTAATGACCCCTCATTCGGTACCAGTTAAAAATTATGACAGCACTGAACGAATGGTAGTTACAGCAATTGCAGCATCCCGGTGGTTATGATCAAAATTCATGTTCTTGGCAACCTGCCCACACATAGGACCACAGAGGCACTTCGATTCTCCCCACCTACTTATCTCTCCCTCCCATTGCTAACCTTCTTCCCATGAAGCCTTATCCTGATTGTGTGGGGCCTTCTTGCTTGGCTAGGAGCAGCAGGGCCAGTGGAGTGCAGGATAGTTGGCCAGCAAAGATGGCAGAATCACTGGACTGTAGAGCAGCAGAGAGAGGAGCACACGGCCAGACCTGTGGCAGAACAAACAAGCTGCATGGCAGCCAAAGAGCCACAGATGGGGGGAGATAGGCAGATGGGAGGAGCTGAAGAGGAGTCGTCTTGAGGTTGGGTGGGATCAAGCCAGAAATGGCTTGGATTGGGATAGGTCCTTGCCTAATCATCTAGTGGCATTCAGTTAATGACACAAACTAGGACTGCTGGGATTGCAGTCATTAAACAATGTGATCACTTACAAAGACATTACTTAGCGAAAGAAATTCTGGTCCCAATTACTGATGCTAAAAAAGGATTACCTATATACTCTCAAATAGAATTCACGGGTAGGGCTGGCTGCAGAAAAAAGACTGCATCAATGAAAATTACTCTCCTTCATCCCCACTGTGTAAGAATGTCCAGCCTGCAGAGCTTATTCAACTATGGATCATATTTATTATTCAACAGATTTAACTCGAATATCAACTCACATAATCTAATTTTCCCTTAAAAATTTCCTACAAAACTCAAGTATTTATCATGGATCTTAGTTACAATTCCAAGATTTCATATAAATTCTCCCACACACCACATTCTCACAATTCCAAAGTTCCTTCTTTCCACCGTTGTGCTAAAGCGATGACATACATACATTGAATGACATACATACATTGAATGTATTGAGCTTTGGCCAAAGCTACACCGTAAATGATCAGAGATGTGAATCTTTTTCCCTACAACTCCCAGAATTCCTAGTCATCACTGCAGGGAAAAACTATACCAATATTTAATTATTTTATTGTCACTCAAAGTGAAAACCATATATTTTTCAAAATCCAGTTTCAGGTATAATCTTTAAAAGTATTCTTTCCGTAATTTGTAACTCAATAAATTGTTCATAATCTCTGCTGTGATTTATTTTAAATGAGGAGGCAACAGCTGTCCGTTTTATTGTACTGTAATCAGTTGAGATGCTGTGAATAGATTTACTCCTCTTGTTTACTGAAGCACTATAAAAATACTCTGAAAATGAGGCAGCATTTGCCTGCTGTAACAGACGGCAAAAACACCATTAACTTTCTTCATGTTGTGACCAAACCTTGTTGCCAAGATACTTCCAAGGACATTCTCACACAAGAACACTGCTATTCTCTCCTCACTGCTTCATCTTAAATGTTACGGTTTTTGAGAGAGAAATAGATAAATAAAGGGCCAAGACACATACATGCTGTCTTCCTCCTCCTCTTTTCCTCACATAGAAGGCAGCCCGTGGCTTGATTTGGGGCTTCTCTTTAGAGACTGCCTCTTTTCACAGAATCATGCAGCAAATCAGATCATAAGCACCAGAAGCATCAAACCCGGAGCCGCCCAGGGTTCAATTCAAAACGGGCAGCTATATAAGCGTTTTAAATAAATAAAATAAACATCCCACTGAGCAAATCAAGGTCAGAACCACAACCATGAAAAGCCTGCCAAGACCCCTTCTAATAGGCAATGTTGAAATGACCTCTCCTCCTGCCTACGAGAACATTCATTATCGGCATCCAACAAGACCAAATTCTCAAGCCCACTAACCACGAAAACAGTATTTGTTAAATACTGTACCAGCAATAGTCTGCAGGACAAGGAATTCAGCAGCAATGAAAAATATATGCAGGGTTTCACTGTACGCACTGACACGAAGATGAAAAGCTGCACATACTGTATACAATATGGGTTTTTGTTTTCAATGTGCTTGAAAGTATTGCCTAAGTTGAAAATTGTTAAGAAAAATTTCTGGGTCGGAGCAAAGGTTCAGAGACCAGATACATGATGGACTATCATATATCATATCGTAAAGGTAGTTCTTGCACAACCACAGTAATTGGGACTAAAATTTCTGTCGCTAAGTGATATGGTCATCAAGCATGAAGTCACATTACCATTTCGCTTAGTGACAGCAATCCTGGCAGTCCCTGTTGCCATCAACTTTAAGTGAAAATTGTGGATCGTTAACCAAAGACTTCACTGACTGTGACTTGCAACTTCCTGCTATCTTCCCAAAAGCAAAATCAATGGGGAAACAGCTGGAAGATTAAGCCCTGGGCAGCACCTGAGTGTGTTGCAGCGCAATGCAAGTGTATAGAGGCTAGGGAGGGGATGCTACTGTGCGAGGATGCACTATGAAGATCACTACTAGATCCTTGTAATTTCCTTGGGGGGAAAAAAGCAGCAGGAACAATTTGCAACTTTTCTTCTGGCTTTCTCATTGACTCTGCTTGTGGGAAGCTGGCTGGGAACGTTGCAAATGATGATCACATGATTCCAGGATGTCGCAACCATCATGTGGGTGCCAGTTGCCAAGCACCCAGACTGCAATCACATGACTATGAGGGAGGTATGATGGAAAGAATTCAAGGACTCATCATAGGTTCCATTCATTCAGCACCGTCGCAATGGTTATTACTTGAGGACTACCTGAATAGGAAAGAGCAAGTAGGACTGAAAGATAATAGTCTCTCCTACTAATTTCTAATTTACCATTGAAATGGGTAGCCAGAAATCTTCACAGAAGCAAAGGCTTTTGTCAAAATGAGAGCAGCAGCAACCCTTGCAATGTACGCTTCATCCCTCCTGGATATGTGTACAACATTATGAAGCAGATACAAAAAAGGCAGAATATTTGCATTGTGATAACAAGATGCCATTTTTGTTACTTAGGCCCCCTCCTAGCTTCTGTATATAGCATATGGCCACCATGAATAACAGCTATTCCACTACTATTGTTTAGGGAAATACTATACAAACAGACTGCTATTATTTTCACTTCAAACCTGTTTTTGAAACTTGATTCCCTCACCCTCAATATAGATGTTTTTAAAACAATTCAATCCAAAGGAAAGACACGAAGCAGAATGGAAAGAAATATGTATTTCCACAGTGAGAGTAAAACCCTGACAAATCATTGGAGCAAGCATGTATACGGCGAGAAACCATTATGTAATTTCCACATTCTTTGAAAAAATACCCATATCATATAGAAACTTTGAAGAAAAATTATATTATGATTTACATATGCAAACTTCCAGCCATAGATGGCAGATTGATGGATGCAAGAAAAACATTTGGAAGAAAATTAGTAAATGTCAACTTTATTTTAACATTTTCCTACATTAAATCCAACACATATGTATTTAAAATTTTTCAAGAAGGTAAAATTATTGAAGTATCCAAAGTAAGAAAGATAAAAAGAATGAAAAGAGAAATAAAATCATAGTTATGCCAGCCACCTTTCTATTGGATAATTATCATCTTATTCTTTTCCTCATCCCCTTTGGCCCTTTTTAATCCCCAAATCCAAAACCCATCAATTTAGTCTTTTTTTTCTTTAAACAAAATCCCCATATAGGGTTTCCAGATATTCAAAAAAGCTTTTATCTTTTTTCCCCCTGACCAAACTGGTCAGCTTCTCCATTTCTGCAGGTTTAGTTAACTTTATAATCCTCCACTGTAGACATTTCATTACTTTTCTATCTTTTGGCATACATTATTTAGAATATTTTGAATTTTATTAATTATATTTCAACATGTAAGAATTGTCATTAGTTTTTTTTTACTTAAAATATTTTACTGATATTCCTGACTCTTCATGTTGTGCTTCATTCTGGTTATCTTTATTTCTTTGTGCAGCAGTACAGAATTATGGACTCAGTTGAGCCCAAACTCAGAAACTCAGTCGAGAAGGGAAGAACACAAACTCCTACATTCAGTCCAAATTTGGAAGAATAAAAATATCTGAAGCAGACAATAGTACTTATTTAGTGGCCAAGTATGATTACATGCTCTATTAATCCCCAAAGAAGAGAGTTTTGAATTTAAGACAATCCTCTCTCCAAAGGAAAATTAAAGGTTAAAAAGACATACAGAAATCCTGTGTACTGTCTAGTTTTACTTGTTTGTCATCTAAAACTACCAATCTCCACCGAAACCAATTCTGCAATCCCCCAACCCCCAAATAATGGATAGACAGATGATGGATAGATGATTGATTGATAGACAGACATGCTCAATAACAAGTCCATGGACTGGACCACAGTATATATTCTGGTAAATATGCAATGCAATGGGAATAGCTGTTCAGCCCAGTTTTCTCCAGATAATTGGTAAGAACTGAGGGAGAAATTTTGTAGCACTGAGCTGTTTCTGTTTTCAACAAGGAAACACGTTTTTGCAGACTTCTGTGCTAGACTGCAACACAAGAAACTTTTGTATGCTTAATCTGTACTAAGTTTGATTTAGTAAGTCTTACTCTAATTTTAGAGACTCTTATTGTAAGGTAAATATGTTTAACACTTCTAATTCAGTTCAGACAATATGTTAAGCTTATTTTTTTTCTCCTTTTCCTTTTGAGAGAAAGAACCACAGCAGCTTCTCTCTCTTCTTCTATCTGGATTTCAGCTCTTTATTTGCATCTTCCACCCATTCTCCGGTTTTCAACCACATTTTCCAGCAGAAGTAGGAAAACAGCCCTTCTCCCAATACAAAACTGGGGAAATCTCCATCTTCCTTGTGGGGAAACACAATGGTTCAGCATTACCCCAATTTTAAATTTTCAAATATTGTTGAATTATAGTAGTTGTGTTCGCTAGGAAAGAATTGTTCTCTGAATAAACTGGGAATGACAGATTAAGTCCTCTATATTCAAAGATATTTTCATCAAGGGCATTCCTCCAATGGCCAATGCTCTTCAACTATTAGACTTAATTGTAACTGAAACCCTTCAGAATACTCTGACTCCTTGTCACATTTAATTGGAAACAAAATACTGGCACATTAAACACTGGTATGTTAAAATGATATACCATACTTTGGGGAAAATATCAAGGTCTAAATGCATGTCGGTGTGGTTAAAGGACACAATCATGAAATTTATGGAAGGCAGGAAGTCTATACTCATCTTCATTTCAGAATAACCAAATTATGATCCTAGCCCATGCTTATATCAAAATGCCAAGCCATTACTATTTAATGTTCAGTTCTACATGTACTTTCAGTTATAGTGCAGAACTGCAGAATGATTTGGATGATTTGTTTCCATTCTACCTTACCTATACAAACTCAATACTGAAGTTGGTAGGATAATTGCTGTTGCCTCTTTCTTAGGCTAGCACATTTAGCAATAGCACTTGGACTTATGTATCACTTCATAGTGCTTTACAGCCTTCTCTAAGCTGTTTACAGAATTAGCATATTGCCCCAACCATATGGGGGTCCTCATTTTACTGACTTCAGAAGGATGGATGGCTGAGTCAAACTTGAGCGGGTCGGAACTGAACTCAGAAAATGTGTAGAAAAGGTGGACTTGTGAAATCAGAAACATTTCTTACATGCATAATGTACTTAAATAATGAGTACATTAAACTATTTTTCTGCTTGACTGTAAGCATTGTTAAGTAAGCAAGGCACATCGGAACTTTCTATTAAAAAAAAATCAGATTATTCTGTTTCAGTCAGTAAATCTTTAGTTGATTGCCCATGGTAAGAAATTCTGCTGCTCAATTAAGAAAGCAGTTATTTACAAATTTGTAGCATTGCTACAGATATAGATTAAATGCATGGCAAACATGCCATTTGATTGCTTTTTCACACATACTGAAATTGATCAGTGCTGAATTAATTTCTTCATATAAACAGAGAAAAGCCTCTTTTTAGTGGTGCTTGCAGTTATTTTAATGGACATGCCCTGATGAAGAAACTTCCATGGTTGTTCATAAGCTTTCTTTTGAGATAGTTAATATAGTTACAGTAGGACTATCTCATGGGATGCAGTCCTGTGAAATATATGTCATGTGATTGATAAGATAAATACTCGTGTCAGCTTTTGTCACATAAAAATTAGTGTGGAACAAAGTCTAAGACTGAAAAGTCAACAAAATGTTTAAAGAATATCAATGAAAATGCTCTTATTTACATATTTGTGAAAAGATAGTGCAACAACTGTCCCCATTTAATAAATGCATTTTCTAAAGTGTAGAAAATACTTTTATCTATTTTGTAATTTATCTTCTGAACATTTGTTCCTAAAATTCAAAAATATCAAGGTGAGTATCCATAATGAATGAATATGCACCATATACATAACAACCAAGATTTTTTTCTTTAGGTAATATTTCATCAACAAAATGTTACACTCAATCTGACTTGATGGATGAGCAAATGCAAAAAATAAAAATAAAAATCCAAACAGCATGCAAATTCCCTGTTTCTTTTTTAAACACTTAACAAAACTAAAGATTAAAAAGGATGAAAATTTTTCCTTCATTCTAGATTATTTATACACTATTATTATAATTGGAATATGGACTTGCAGTAAGTAAACTGTTGCATACCCTGTGATGAAAAATATTTTTCATTTCCAAGGCATCAGAAACATATTTCTAGATCATTTACTGGCAATAATTTTGATATTCTTCTATAGATCTACCTGTGCTTGATAATGCCTCAATAGCCATATTAAAAAGCTCTTTTAGGACAATCTAATAGTAGAAATGACCACCAATTAGACAGGAATGGGGCAATCCCATAGTAGTCCTCTAAAATGGTTCCAAAAGTTGGAACACTTTCCACAGCATTTTTTAGGAAAGTAGGAAGAAGCAGTACATAGTTCTCTTTAAAGAGCTGGGTTTTAATAACCAAAGTTAAAAAGAAATCTAGAAGTCTAGTAACTCTGTCCAATTGGCCAATCATTTCCTAAAGGGCAGCTCTAACAATTTCTGGAATATTAACATTAAACCAGACAAGATACAATGAGTAATGTCTAACTTGAGACTGTGTGATCTAAATGTTCAAAATTTACATATGTATAGAAACAAGATGGCCAATTGTCCAGACATAATCCAAAATCTCTAGAGAATACCAGTTGCTTTGGCTTTCCGCGTTTATCTACATTCCAACATTTATTATGTTTAAAAATGCTGTATTATAGTTATCAATCACGACTCTTTGTAAATATCGAAACAGTAGCCTATTTTTATTTGCTAGAAAGCTTCCTGAAATAAAGGACGTGTAAAAATAATTTCTTTCAAGCACAAAAGTTTGCAAAAACCCTGTTTGAGCACAAAACCATTTAATAGTTCCACCCATTTGGAAGTGGTATGAGCCAGATGTTTGACCTCCAAATGGTTTAAAGTTTTTTGTACTCCTAATTTGAAATATGGCTGTTTAAAAATTAATGCAAGATTTGATAGTGATAATATAATTGCAAATGTTCTATTGCTCAACCTTTTGTTACTGTACATGACTTCTACAGTACCAAATCTGTTGATCCAAAGAAACAGTCCTTAATGCTGCTTTCAATTCTGTCCTGAAAGAGTTTCCACAGCATATTTTGAGACATGTATAGTAGGAAGTTACAATTACCAAAGGAGTCAAAAGTGTGGGAGAAAACAAGATTGCAAAACTTTGTTCATTTATTTTGAAGAAAGACCCACTTACTGAAATTTGCTTTTGAGTGGACAGGCACAGAATTGCAGCCTTATGTGACAATATTTTTATCTGGGCTTGTATTAAAGCCAGCAACCTGTCAGCCTGTTTTAATTTCTCTTTCTTGAAAGTTTTTAACAAAAGCAGATACATGAAAATATTCTTTTCTTTATATAGGATTTTTTTTGGAAATCCTTTGTCCAAGTATTTATAAACCTATCACAAGTTATTCTTAATAAATTACTACCTCTTATTCATTCCATTGCAATGTTAAATAAAAACAATCCTTAAACATAAACAGTACTAATGAAAATGCATGTTCAGAATGGCCCATTTCTATACTGTAGATAATTAACCTTCTAAATTCAATTTTTTTAAAAAAATCTTCAGCTGTGTCTTTAATATACTTTTGCCTGGTTATTATGCATTACATGTATGCATACTAGTCTAATACTTCCTGTTCTGTACATTTAAGAGAATTTTGTCCATCTCCTATTATGACTAATTATAATGGAGAGTATTTATTATCTAGGGAGGAATTTTAAAAATGTTGGTCAATGTGAGGCATTGCTGAGAGTTGTTTCAGACAAAGAAACTTGTATATTTAAAGGGACCAAACACAGAAAAAAGTTAGGGTGCCCCACATCATAGCTCTCTATAAAACAGTGATTTGGGAAGTTTCTTTCTCTAAAACTAACTTCCACTGTCATGGCTGCATCTCTCCTAACCAAGCTTCATGAGCTGACAGCCTGACATTAGCGCAGGGGGGGAGGGGGGAGTTGAGAGAAAGATTGAAATGTAAGGGAGAAGGGGAGGATGGAAGCCCAGCTGTGCCTTGTGAGAAACTTCAGTCAGGCAAGGTCAATTATCGATATGCAGAATTGGGAACCGAGAACCTGTTTCCTAAACAATATACAAGCACCTAATTGGACATTTACAGATAACTAGGAGAAGGGGAAATAGGAAAATTTACTTTGTATTGTTTGCACGGGAAAACCTCAGATTCAGGTTACACTACTTCTGTAACCACCTAAGCTTCAGTAAAGTATACACTTGGCAAAAACAAATGGCCAGGAATCTTTCTTTGCTAGATGACTAAATGGGATGATTGACATCCACACAGCAATCTGCAACTGTGATATTTACCCAAACCTATACCTCTAGTAAGACTACCTGTTAGCTGCCATATATTGTAATATACAATCTAATGACATAGAAACAAACAAGAGATAAGGTTACTTGCATGGCCAGTTAATTGTTATTGCTACTTACTATCTTCAAAAGCCGTGTAAGGCATTATTCTGCTGTACACACATTATCAAGTTAGTAAGCTATGCATAATAATTATGGCATGAAATCATAAAAACAGCTTAGAATAGCGATAATTTAAACAGTAGAAAGGAATTATTTGTACAGTGGATTCACAGATCTGGCACTCTACACAAAATTATATGCATATAAATATATAAAATGTTAAGGGCTTAACAGCAAGCACAATTTTTTATATTTTTTTTTCCTCCACTGATCAGAAACTTTGCAAGCACTACAATTACTACTAAGATTCCTGAGACAGTTTTTTGAGGGGGGGGGGGAAGTATCACTGCCATGTTTGCTGCAATTTCTTCCTTAGCCTTTTTTCTGTTTGTTTTTAACTGCCCTATTTACATGCTTCTTTATAAAAACAGCAAAATCTCCACTTGGCTCTTACCCAGATTCATTTTTAAAATAGATCTACTATTTTGCCCCAAATGTTCCAAAGCTTATGAATTCAGCTCAGTTTAAGCTGCTCTTTTATTTGCCTTATTTGTTGATCCTTTCTAATCAACTTTGACCTCTAATCAGCAGGCTTCCTCAATATCCAACAATTTCTACAGCTATTTCTTCCTTATAGTTCATATCTTCCCCGTGCTGCATTCTAAATACCTTGCTGAAGAAAGAGCACAATGAGAATACCAAATAGATAACACTACAGCAGAGAAGTCACTACATTGCCAGAAAAGTACCAAAATAAATCCCACAGGGAAAGACTTCTGTGCATTTTCTACTTCAGCAAATTGTCAAAAACATTCCATATTGCACACATAATCCACATTCTATGGGTTGAATTTCTTATAAACACAGATTATCAGGACTCTTCATAAAAGAAAAAGAGAGAGACAACCAAAGCTATACTACAACAAACTGTAATATATGTACACTTCCAAAGTGCATACTATGTGTAGCTATGGAGCTGTTATATACTAGATCAAACATTACAATTAACAATGGCCTTATCATCTTTATTTTTATTGGCTTAAGCAAAACAAGAATGGTATTTTTAAGAGGCAAAGCAACATTAATTGCATACAGATTATGCTTATCAAATAGTCAATAAAATAGCAAATAATCTGTAACAAATGGCAATAATAATTCATACATGCCTCATAGCAAATGCTTGTCCTTCCAAAAAATATAAATAAATCAAGGAATCATTATTTCTACTATTTCAACCCTATTTTAGCATTCCAGCACACACAAACTAACTTCAATATATGAAAAAATGCTGTCAGTTTTAAATGTTTTAATAAATAATAATTTAATTTAGAATATATTAAAGGTAAAAGTTCCCCTGAACATGCGTGCTAGTCATAATAGGCCCATTTAATAAAGCTTCCCAAATCATCTTTCTAAACCCAGTAGGATTCATACATACATACAAATCTGTTTTATCCATTACTATTATACCGAAACACATTCCTAATTTTACTTTGGAGCATAAATAAAATCTTGGAGCAGTCTCCCTTTTTCAGTCCTTACTAGTGCATGATATTGTTGTGAAAATATAATTGGGCAAACTCCATACATCTACTTTCTCTAAGGCAGGATTTAAGTGTTGCAGCAAAATAAATCAAATGGATATCACCGAATGTTTGTTTTTAAAGTAGTATTTATTTACGTTAAATAAGTAATTCCTGGAGGATTTGTGAAAAATATAGTCTCTGAACCAAAAGCACATGGAAGAGAAAGTTATGCCTTTATTTATTTTTTATTTATTTTTCTGCCACATTAGATACGGTGCTTTGTTTGATCTCTCCTTCAAAGAGCTCAAAGCTGCATTTTAAGCTACATAATTATCATTTTCCAGTGCCAGAATTTTGCAAGCCTTCCACTGCAGCTTTGTCACATGATGTCTTTTAAGTAATTCAAACTAAATTTCTTATTACTATATTGCAAGCCAAGATAAACATTGTTCCTATTACCCTCAGTGGGAATAATATGACTTGTAGTAATCTTCAAAAAAAGTCTTTAAGATCCACTTGAGGTCAGCTCCAGTTGAAATCTGAAGATTTTCTTCCAAGTAGATAGGCTGAACTGTATGATGTATATTGTATTTAAGTTTTGTCTATGAATAAGCTTCACTGAATTGTGACTGAAGTTACAAGAATTTTATAAGTGTTAATGCCATTCATTGATAATACTGTTTGCTTCAGGATAAGCGTAATGGCATGGTTCCTACTAGAAATCAACTAGAACACTACAGCATGGCATCAAACCAATATCACAAGTTGTTCCAGCTTGTACAGCTGACTTGGAAACATCTGACAGCTGCTGAAATTCTTAATACCAAGCTTCTCAAATAGCATGAGGTTGAAACGGTTATAATGTTTATGTACAGCACCTAAAACGTATTAAGTTTGTATGTGAAAAAAGATGAACTGTGAGAAGTGGCTTGTTGTTGTAATACAAACAAAAAACAAAAATCCTACCCCTTTGGCTATGGTCGAGTCATAAAAAAAATAAAACACAACTGCTCATTCAGCAAATATTTTTCTCTAGGTGTGTAATATAAATAAACCAGAAATTATCCTTTGAATATTATCTCACCTTTTTGAAATGGCATGGAGTGTCATAACATTAAACTGAAAAAAAAATCAGGAAAACGTAATGGCAAAAGCTTTATTGACACATTTATGTAAATCAGATTAATACATGATCAACATGAACGCTCCTACAGTTAAAGGTTCTCTTGTTACAATGAATCAAGATATAAAGGCAGTCACTGTAGGCAGCCACTATCCAATTATATTTTAAGAGATAAGTACTGAAGAAGGAAGCACAGCTGGAATTCCTGACAATGAGAAATAACTAGCTTTTGGAATTCTGTACATAAAAAAAATGTCTGTCAGTGACAGTTTAATCATACTAAGTATGTAACTACAGATATTCAGACTCAGGAGGTGTGAGAAATTACTGGTTTTTCCCCATTTACTTCAGTAGATTATTAGCTTTTCCTCATTTGTGGAAGAGGGTTTTTTTATCTTTTCAAATATGTCCATTTATATATTGTATTCTCTTTAGTTCCAAGCAGAACTCTGAACTATGCCAGGGGCTACTTTATACTGTTTTCTAAAGAGTATTGTATAATAGGGTAAGGTCACTAATGCAGTACATTTTTGCTATTCTCTTCATATAATAGCCCATAACCTACTGGTTGTTAGCAGAATAGACAAAATACTTTCAAAATATGTAACTACATTCAAGTAAAGAGATTTATTTTCAGACAAACTTCCCATCACACTCAGCAATCTGATATACTTGTATTCAGAAATAGAACTGATTTTTACCTAAGTAGGCACAAAAGAATTGTAGCCTTAGTCGCTACTATATATAATCTGCCATTTCTGTTATCTGAAAGGACCTAACAGATTGGTCCACCTCAGGCAACGGATGGGCCATTTGGGGTCCCAGGGGGAGCTTAGGGTTTTATCAGGCAGTTTGGCTGAGACTTTGGGTGCAGCCTGGCATAAGCATGTGATTGACACCCTGGATCAGACTGCTCCTAGGCAGCCTCTTTCTGTCCATCAATCCAAGAGTCTTCTGAGGAGTTCCAGGAGATGAAATGCTTGAAGCGATGCCTGAAGTGCTGTTTGAGAAATTCAAAGTGTATATCCAACCAAACAGAAGTGGGAGCCTACATCACGGTGATAACGGTAGTGAAAAGTTGCTATTCTTCCACCCTGTAGCATCTCCCGATAGCTGTCCAATGGCCTTGTTTAGGGTAAGCTGTTCAGGGGGTGGGGAATGCATAGAATCATCTGCAAAGCCACGCTGAGGAATGAATATTCTTGCAACTTGGGAGACAAAATCTCTGAGTTAGATTCTGACTAGGCAAGTTCAAGAGACAATCTTGTGATGTTATTTGGACTGAATTTGAGAAAGCGGGTAAGTTTTTTTTTCTGTTTGTTCAGCCACCTGTTTGTTAGACACTGGCTCTCCTGGGTTATTAAAGCAGTCTGGGAGATGACTAACAATGGTGGCTTCAACCTCTTTGAGAGAGGGGATGTTCCTCTCACACCTGAAGGAAACAGTGGTACACCCCCTCTTCAAGAGGTCATCGCTGGATCCTTCCCTGTTGGAAAATTATTGGCTAGTTTCCAACCTTCCATTCTTTTTCTTGTAGTAGAAAAGCTGGCTGGATGACAGCTACAGAGGTTCTTGCAGGAAACAGATCATCTGGACCATTTTAGTCTGATTTTAGGCCAGGATCCAGTACAGAGACAGCTCTGTTCACACTTGATGACTTTTGGCAGAGCAGCATGAGGTTGATGCATCCTTCCTAGTACTTCTTGATCTTGCAGAGGCTTTCAATACTGTTGACCATAGTATCCTTCTGTCCTGGCTGTACAGCTTAGAAATGGCAGGCACTGGATCACATTCTTCCTCAGTAGTTGGTGGGGGGTAGAGAAGAGATCCTGCCTGTGGCCTCTTACGTGGAACACTTCAAGTCTCTTCCCTCTCCTGTTCAACGTCTACATAAAACCACTGGATGAGATCATCCACTAGTGCAGAGGTCCCCAACCTTTTGTGCACCAGGGACCTGTTCCGTGGAAAGAGATTTTTCCACGGGCCAGAGGGCGTATGGTTTTGTGTGCTGCCTACATCCCACGGATGGGGCTTTGTTTGTGTGGCCCGGTACTGGTCCACGGACCGGGGTTGGAGACCCCTGCACTAGTGCGGAGTTGTCTATTATCAGTATACTTATGAGACCTAGATCTACACTACAACCCTGAGCTGCACAAATGAACCTGTCAATGTACTGACCAAGTGTCTGGAGGATATCTGGATCTGGATGGAGCAGAGCAGACCTCAGCTCTATCCTAACATGATTAAGTTACTGTTATTGTTGGACACCCCCCCCCCCAGGGTTTGGAATGTTATTACTGGTAGTCTTGGATGGGGCTGTACTTCCCCTTTCATGACTAGTGGACACCTTGGCAATCCTTCTGCACTTGTATTTACTGCTCAAAAACAGTTCTGACAATGTCTAGTGAAACATATTACAATAGTTGTATTCTAACTACCTTTGTATTTCATTAAAAAAATCCTTAGCTGTCATAGTTTGGGCTCAACATACTTCCATCTTTCTCACACAATTGACAAAAAGTTGACCAAAACAATCTTAAACCTAGATTACTTCAGTGCATAATTTCAACAATCACCCCATTCCAAATCATGAATATTTTATGAAGCAATGTAAAATTTTAGCTATGGTAAAAGTTTGATAATTTAAGTAATTATATTATATTTATTTGCTGTATTTCATTCTAACTTATAAACCCAGAATTTGAGCAGGTACTCAGAGTAATTAAATTTGTTGTTTGGAAATAATACAACTACAACAAATAATATGTTAGTCATAATGTCAAGGTTATCTTCTTTTATTTGAACATAGTCTTAAACACACTTCCTTGCAAGTAATTAACACTAATTTTAGTACAGGTACATTTCTAATGATGAGTTTATATCAGGAGCCTATGCATAAAAAATTATATGAGATTCAGTATCTAGATGAAATGTCTTAAAGCAGAGTTTTAATTGCAGAAATATTATATTTTCTTAGCGTTCAGATTAAAATATTTTGTTGCTATGAAAATGTTCTTAATCTGAACAAGCATATTCAGAATCCTATTATGTGGGAAGTGGAAGTATAGCTTGAGTGCTTACTGGATATTGTCAGTGAGAACAGTAATGAGACCAATCACTTGGCCCTACAACTGCAATACTTTTGAAATGTATGTGGGGGGGGGGGAGTGGGTGTTTCTCTTTAAAAAATAGCCACCCACTAATTGTCATGTGCCTGGCATTTTAAAAACTATATTTTGGGTCATTATCTGCAACAGAGTCGTGTACATTTTTATTCAAAACTAAATTTCAGTTAAATACACTGGGAAATTGTGTAGAGCTACAACAATAGAATTCTTGTCTCATAGCTAGCATATAGTACTATGCTATATATTAAAGCTGTGTTTAACTTTTAACTGAGCAAAATGGTACATCATGGGACAACTTATAGAATGCATACAAAATCGGGGACCCATGACTCTTACAGAAATGAAATTGGCCAAATTTTACAAAACATTTCCTCTGGTCAGCCCCTGATGTTGCCTGTGCTATGCAGTTCAATATGATCTATTTTTAAGGCAGATATATCTCTAAACATTTCCCTGGTTTTTAAAGAACTTCTCTAGTGAAAGCAGTATATTAGAACTTCTGCCATTGTTGAAATAATTGAGAAATCTGCCAAGGAAATATTTCTGAAACAATGGCCCAATGGGTCAAAGATTTCCTAGTACGGTATACATCAAAAGCTAAAACAACTAACTTACTAATAACAATTGAATTGCAGCATGATTAGTTCCATTAAAAAGAAATCCCACCAAGCTCCTTGCATTATGTGGACCCAGGATATCATATCTGTCAATAATATGAGTTTTCTGCTTAGAAAAGACCTTGCTTATAAATAAAATTGAATTCCTAACCACATGTTGAGGTGTAATTGCATTTGAGGCTCCTCCTAAAATTCTTTGTTTGAGCAACTTGGGGAGCAAGATAGACAAGGACATATTTTGTGATGTCTGTTTCCAAAACTCACTTTATTTTTGCCCCCAGAAGTGAAGCGATTGAGTATGGTATATTAATAATCAAAAGAACCTCTTGGGCTGGAATTATATTCTAGTCCAGGGGTGTCGAACACAATTTCATTGAGGGCCACATCAGCATTGCGGTTGCCCTCAGGGGGCCAGATGGGTATGGCCAGAGTGGGCGTGGCCTACTGGGTGGGCGTGGCTAGAGTGCGTATGGCCTACTGGGTGGGCATGGCCAGCTCTACATCGTTCGCATCAAGGGTGCCTATGGGGGCCTGGGCAGGAATGGGACAGATCTGAGGGTCTCTGGCAGAAGGAGGGTCTCTGGGCCAGGGCCAAGGCAGTGGGGGCCGTTCCCTCACTGTTTCCAGGATGGCTTCGCGGGCCTCATGAAACCACTTCGCGGGCCGGATCTGGCCCCCGGGCCTTGTGTTTGACATGTCTGTTCTAGTCCCACAATGCTAGTGAGTGTGGGGTTTGCTCCCTATTTATATACAATAGCTTGCCCTGCCAGTATTCACGGGGGTAAGGTTTTCTTCCTGGCATTTCTTGATTAGTGTACTGTTTGCTGGTCGATGTTTGTCCAGTGTTAATCTCTGCTTATCTAAGGTAGGGGCTTGAATGGTTGTGTAAAAGTGATTTATCTTTATGTATCTATTGAAGACTACTGGCTCACATATGGCAAACAAAGAGGAAATGGATGTTTCTGTGTATTCACTTTAAAAAGAGATACTGGTCCTTAAGAACACTGGGGAAAAACAAGTCCAAACTACTAATGATGTTACTTAGTTGAGTATGAAACACCTGCAAAGCAACTACACTCAGAGAGCACCAAATACTCCAAAGTTCAAACTATTTAGACACCAAGATTAGACTTCAAATTATGTTATCTTAACCTTTAAAAGCTCATCTTGTCAATAAATTTCAAGTGCAATGCTTAAATAAGGAAGTAAGCCGCATGGAATTCCTCCAAATACATAAGAATACATTTGTTAGGCTAATGTTATGATAGAAATTTCTTAAATAGTAATGCAATATTTTTTTTTCCATTCTAGGCATTTTAATGCCCTCAAGTTTTTTAAAAATATTTTAACAGCATGTTTGGGGTTTTACTTTTTAAACCAAGTTCATTCAGTCCTTATTTCAGCATGAGGCTAAAATGAGGTAACTTTATGCTCAGTGACACCACGAAATATATATAATTTGCATCAACATCTGCATTAAAGAAGGGATGGAATATTGCGTGATAAGTTGTGTCAAGTTTTTAAACATGTGATCGTGATAGGCACAAGCTAAAAGCAAGAACCACATGTAAAACATACACGCATTCTTCATTAAACTGTTAAAATATCTACTTCAGAGCAACAGTTTTATAAATTATAACATTATGAGATTTACTCATAAATCTAAACCAGAAAAGACTCCGTTAACACGCAGCTGAGATTTCTTTTCACAGGAAAAAACAAAACATCAGAATCCAAAAAAGTGACTCATATGTCCAATTACAAGAAAGTTATGTCCAGATGAAAATCAGCAGGACTTCACTCTCAATGTTGTAAACAGGTTTCCTTCCTAGGGAAACACAGGGCCCCTTCAATCTTTTCTCTCTCTCTCTCCTCGACTCTCCCGCGTGTTTTGCCTCTAACGTGCCTAAGAATTATGAAACTCATAACATTTGCAGTAATTTCCACACCGAAACATTAACGCGAAAAGGTCGTTACAGCTTTCCTAAAAAAAAAAAAAAAAAAACCCGAAAAGTTTTCAACAAGTCCGTTTCCCAAAATAAAGAAAAGAGGGAAAGGGGGCAAGTCAGTAAAAGGAGGAGAGGAGGGAGGCGGAGGAGAGTGACAAGTCCCGACGTCCAGTTCCATCTCAGCTACATCGGGGACCGGATTGATTTGTTTGTTTGTTTGTTTGAAAGAAATCCCATCAAAACCAAAACCACGGCACGGAACTCGCCACTCCAAGGCTCCAGGTTTTTTAAGGACAACCCTATCAAAATAAACGCTTCGTTTCCTGCTCTCCAGTCGAGAGGAAGAGCATCTAATTTCACTTCCATCTCTCTCCTGAGCAAATGCCCCGCCATATAACCCAGGAGGAGAATTCGTTCCAACCCAAGTATCGACCTTCCTTCCACTCTCCCCAAACCTTCCCGTTAATGCCGCCGGAGACCCCCAAGGAGGAAACCTCTCTCTCTCTCTCTCTCTTCTCCTCCCCACCCCGGGTCATTCCCAAGAAGGGGAGGCGGAGGCATTGGGAGGGTCCCCCACACACACCCCAAAAAAGGCTCGCCGCACATGAAACCTTACCCTGAAACCTGAAGCCCTTTCGCACGCCCTCCTCGGTTCTCCGGTCCGTAGGCTGGCACCCACCCGCTAAAACCATCAACAACGTGCCCATTACACACCAGCGCTCGCTCGCTCGCTCGCTTCCTCCGCCCACCTGTCCAAGCAGAAGACCGAAGCGGAATGCAGCCGGCGCGGGAACCACCTCGGCAGAAGTCTCCCTCCCTGCCTGCCTGCCTGCCTGCCTCCCCAACCTGCCGGGCGGACGTTCCAAATCCCCCTTCGTCGCGCGCGGGCATCCAAGGGGAAAATCTCCTCCACCACCAGCACCACCGCCTCGCCTCGCCTTCAACGCCGCCGCCCCGACCCTTCTTCCCTGCCAGCCCGACTGCAGGTACCTCCGAGTCCCCACCGTGCTTAGAAGGACGGCAGGGCGGGTGGGGGAATCTCGGTCCCTGGCCTCCTCTCAAAGCGGCTGGCCAGCGTAGCCGAAGGAAAAAAAACGACGGCCGGCACAAGCAACCCCCTATACCTGACCTACTTTCCGCCTGGCTTGCCGCTGAACGTCGCACCACTAACCTACTTTCCAGCCAATGGCTTCTCCCCCCCGCATCAAGCCCCTGCCCGCCGCTGGGCCAATCGTCGAACAGAGCTTGCGCCCGCCTGCCCAATACTCCTCCAAAGACCAGGCTTATGTTCCGCCTTCCATCCAGCCAACCAATCCGAACCGCGCGGCTGAAGAGTAAACGAGTCAAGAACGAGGAGAACGCTCTCGTTGTGCCCGCCCGCTTAAACGATTGTAACTTGCGAGGGAAGGGGAAGGAGCGAGAGAGAGAGAGAGAGAGAGAGAGAGAGAGAGAGAGGACTGCCGCGCGGGTGCGCGTGCGTACGCGCTCGCGCTCCCGCCCTGCCAGCAGTTGTGTGTATAAGTGGCTGCTTGGAACGGGCGGGACCCGGATGTAAGGGTTCTGAGAGCCGACGGGGGGGGGGGTCCCCCTTCGCCCGGTGATTCCCCCTCCGGCTGTGCCGACCGGTGTTGGGTCACCCGCGTCTGCTTCTGCGTGTATTTGTTCCTTGCGGAATTCGGATCGATAATCCTATGCTTCCCTCTCCGCCCAGCCCTCGGTCCCCCCCCCCCCGCTTCTGGGGCATTGCCTCGCAGGGCAGCCGCTGCTTCTGTTCCCAAGCAGCGTTTACCTGGGACGGATCCTAACACCTCTGTTGTCAAATGCGGTTAGCAGCGCCTAATTGCTCGGCTGATCTCGAAAAGCAAGCAGTGCCGGATCCGGTTAGTAATCTGGATGGGAAGCTATCAGGAAATTCTAGGCTCGACTGGGTAGTGAAACATGTTCCAGAAGAACGCAGGAAAGTAAGGAAACAATGTGGCATTGCTACTAAAAATTGCACATTTTAGACTCCAGGAATAGACTGTAAATTGAAAGAGATTAGCTTTTTCAAAGCTTTGGGGTAGGGGCAAATCAGTGGTCTTTTAAGAGTTTTTCTGAATACCAGTAGACCAGAGAATGGTTTCTGACTCAACTGTTTTTGTAATTATAAAAACAACAGAAAGTTACCCTCCCAAATCATATTGCTGAAACAAAAACATCTTGGAATACTACCTGTTCTTTAATATATTTTGCATCAATCTCTGGTAAATCTCAGTGCCCTGGTTAAAAAAAAAAACTCCTACAGACCAAAAGTCTTTGTATCTCTGATTTAAGGGATCCTTACAAAACCCAAGTTTTATAGTCTTTTATGTGAAGCCTTCTCCAAGTATGTGCTCTGTAACAATGTTTCCAGCATACCCCATTTCTGTGTTGATAAATCCTAGGCCTACTATAAGAAATATATACTGGAAAAATTGTATCTGGGAAAACTGACGCTTAATAAAAGTGGCTTTCTTCATTGCTGATCTCCAATGTAAAGAAATTTCAATTTGCAATCAGCCTGATTGCAGTTCAACTGTTCCAAATAACATGCCCCACCAGTCTCCAAAAGAAAAAGGAAAAGGGAAAAAAAAGGGTGGAGGGGTGACAGTGCCTGGCCCAGCTTTGTAATAACACAGAAACGAATGAATTTATTTATTTATTTATTTATTTATTTATTTATTTATTTATTTATTTATTTATTTGATTTATATACCGCCCTTCTCCCGAAGGACTCAGGGCGGTGTACAGGGCAATAAAAATAAGAATACAGAATATAAGATTTAAAATTAAATGATTGTGCCCGATGCAGTAAATTAGTTAAAAACGAACAGAATGCTTTAATGTGGAAAAAAAAGTAAACTGTGAAGTCTTGCATATTCCATTTTTGATAAAATTATGCTCAGTTGCCTCATTTCTTGTATGGAATTATCCTCATTTTGCTGTTTAACTACAATTTACCAAGCAAAACAGTTTCTTAAACTAAAGTCCTGCTGGTTGACTCTTATAATGAACTTTATAAATTATTTTTTCCCAACAATATACCCCCCCAATTCCTCTTCAATATTAAAATTTTGCCATATGTGTTCAGATGACAAGCCCATAAATTTATAACCAGTCAAAGCCACTCTGCCTAGTTACCTCCATGCAGAAATACTTAGACAACAGTGTATATTCAAATGGACTGCTGTTTCCTGGTTGCCATATGTCAATGAGAAGAGTCACCTGGAGTGAGATGATGCATTTGATAATCTAATACCTTATAGGGAACATTAAAAGTACATGACAAGTCATATGCATGGTCATGTAATTTGAATGTCCCTGTTAAGATTTAATATAAGAGAGAGGCTAAAGGAATTAATCTTTCAGATAATAACCAGAAGCCATCAGATAAAAGCTGAACCTGAAATAATCTGTGACCTCTAAGTTGTGTTCATGCCTAGAATTTTTATTTTTTTATAATACATTTATTAAATTTCAACATCAAACATTAAAATACAAACTAACATAAAAGGGAAAGGGAATAACAAAACAAATTGAAAATGACAAAAACTATATCAAATGAATTTATAAGATGACCTTTGGCTGTCTTATAGTATAGAGATAACAATACAATCATCTCTCTTAAGTTTAAACAAATAACATAAAATAACATAATCTCACTAAAATGGATATTCATACAATATTCTCTTAATTTTATTTTACACAGAATTTTAAAGTTTTGCAGTCCCCTTTGAATTCAAATGAATGTCGGCCTTGGGATTTCTAATAATATTGAGACCTGAAGACTGTAGAGGGAAAAAAAACCTTATTATTGTTCCATACAAAAGAAACGAGCTAATAGGAAAAGTCCATACGAAGTAATCTGCCCATTCCATGTTACTATTTGCCCTTTGCAGAAACGTGAAGTAGATTCCCTAATTCAGTGCTTCTTTGTTAGTTAATGAACTTTCTGCAAAATTATGTGATTTTTTCAAAGTAAAGAATGTTTTATAATCATTTAGGATTTTAAGGAAACAAGAAATAAAACAGGAAGATGCTATTGTGAAGAATGTAACTGTAAACCAGGTAAGTTCCACTGTTGTTACTTTATCACTGTGAAATTGATGAAAATATGTTGTATAATTTCTATTTTATTTTATTTATTTTTGCCCTAAAGCTTCTTTATCTCAAAACACTCTCTGCTACTCTATATTTCTATTCTTCTTTGCTATTTTAGCTCAGTGGGTTAGGCGCTGAGCTTGTCGATCAGATGGTCGGCAGTTTGGTGGGTCAAATCCCGAGTGCCGCGTAACAGAGTGAGCACCTGTTACTCGTCCAGGCTTCTGCCAACCTAGCAGTTCAAAAGCACGTAAAAATGCAAGTAGAAAAATAGGGACCACTACGGTGGGAAGGTAACAGCGTTCTGTGCACCTTTGGCATCTAGTCATGCCGGCCACATGACCATGGAGACGTCCTCGGACAAGCGCTGGCTCTTCGGCTTTGAAACGAAGATGAGCACTGGACCCTAGAGTTGGAAACGACTAGCACACATGTGCGGGGGAACCTTTACCTTTACCTTTTAGCAATGATTACTATACTGAATGTCAAAAGAACTTTTCTAAAGAATAGCAAAATAACAGGAGGTATTACATTTACACAATTGGGACTTGCAATAAAATACATAATGCAGTGTTCCTGTTCAATGATGCAGTCAGCTATAGCCTTTCTTTTTCCTCTCCACTGAGCATATTCAGTCCTAATTCAGATGTTTTGGGTTTGCTTCTCCCTTTAAAAGTTAACAGAAGGGGTTCTCCCCATATGTTCTTCTCTCCAATCCTTTAATTTTGATAGTCTTATCATTCAACCAGTCTACCCATCTTTTTTATTGCAGATTGTGCCATTATAACTATATAAGCTTATCTGGCAGCAAATTTGTTCTTGGAAAATGAGAACATTTTAGCATACGTGAATCTGTTCCATGCTTCTCTTCTGCCGTCTTCATGATTTTTTACATCACAAGTCTATGAGTCTAGTAGTGTCCTATGATTTTGTGTGTGTGTGTGTGTGGCTTTTAAGACAAGAGTTTTCTTCTGCAATCATCTGTGATTTCATAGGATTGTATGATAGAAGAGGCGAGCCTTTTCTTATTAAAGCAAAAAAGGCTAGGGAGATAGCACAGCTGCATGATGCTTATGAATTGGTAATTCTAGAAGCTCTTCGTCTTCAAGGGTTCTGTGGTAGCTTATCTGTTTCTTCATCATAACAAAACGCTGTAAGATTTCCCTAAAGTCAGTGTCACTGCTACAGTAGTAACTGTATCCACCCCCTCACACTTCCAGAGTCGCAACTTGAGTTGCCATGGCAACATCAACCCCCACAAAATGCCTTAGAATAAGTACTGCAATGCCTAAAAATGACATCATGCTGTCCAACCATACCATCAAGTAGTGAAGGCACCAAAAGACATGGCCGACAAAGCAACACATTAACCATGAAACAGGTGTGGATGATATATCCACAAAAGAATGCATGCGTGATGTCTAATTCTTTTTTCTTTGAAATCATTATTGCTAATGGCTGCCCTATTTCCCCCCCCTGATATTGACCTTTCTACAATTCCAGGATTGCTCTCTCTACCAGCAGTATCTGAGAAAACTGATGGTTCACTTGTTAGATATCAGCATCATTACTTAGCATTATTACTTGTACAAAATGTTCTGGTTCTGTATTTCCATGCATAATGATGTTAAACAACTTTAATTAAGGGCCTATCAGTGTTAGTAGGTGACATCACCTGGATGACCTTGGCTGATCTCAAAACACTAAAGAGGACCTGGCTGTTTAGGGCTCAGAGGGAAGAGATCCAGGGCAATAGGTTAGAGTGAGGAAAAAACAGTGGGAGAAGTCATGTTATGCACGAACCCAGCCAAATAATGTTTAGTCAACAGACAGTTTGCTAATTAAACCATGGCTTAATGTAATGTGTGAATTAGGTCATTTAGTGATCTATATAATGTAATAAGGATTTTCATTCAATTGTCCCAAGACCAAGTTGACAGTTCTGTTCACATGTGTTCACATATGCTTTGTAATGGGGGAAAATGGACATATAGGGTAGGTCAGGAGTCCCCAACCACCGGTCCATGGCCTGCTACTGGTCTATGGCCTATTTGCACTGGGTTGCATGAGCAGTGGGCTGGTGCACACACATGCAGCTCGACTTGCATGAGTGACAAGCCAGCGTGTGTGCACATGCACGTACATCTCCACTTGTACAAGTCGAGCTGTGTGCGCATGCATGTGCTTGCAGGCCCACCACTTGTGCAAATTAAGCTCCGTGTGTGTGTGCTGCCTAATTCCCCTCTCCCCCCACTTCGGACTACCAAGCCACAAAGATTAGGGACCACTGGGGTAGGTGATCAAGCCACCTATGATCTATATGCTATAGCCAGAAATAACTTGATATTCAGTGTATTGGTCTATTTGACACACAGGAAATTGCCCCATATTCTTCATTACCAGGGAACACTGTATTCAGAACATTCTCTGCTTTGTGTTTTGGAAATACAAAGAAACTCAGAAGAAAAAAATCACTAGAATATTCTTGAGGGGATCCAGTCCCTGCATTCCCAGTTGTCTAAATTACAGCTAGGAAATGGCATACATACATACTCTGTCAACAGACTCCTCCAGAAATCCTATACTGCAATCATGAAATAGCTTGAGGGAGAAATGTGAACACAGTTCAGGAACAAGTGGAATAAACATCACCCTGTGGCTAAAACAAACACAAAATTTAAGATAATTTAAGTCTCTCTTTTCATTTCAGAAGATAGTTGTCTCTCAATTGTTAGGGTTAAAGTTTTAGAAAATAGAGATGATTGCTACAAAATTGTGGAAATTGAACGCTGTGAATCAGAAGTGAAAGCTGTTTTGACCTGTGTTATAGGAATACTATAAAATAAATAAATCCCCAGATTAATTATAGACAGAGGTTTTCTTTTTTAGACAAAATTTTAGACAAAATTTAAAGTGATTGTCGCCATACAGATAGTGCTATCTTGACTACGGGTGGTGTTTCTTTACTTTTCTTCTTCTTTTTCTTGATATTATTCTGGGAGACAACCCATTCAAAACAGAATTAAACCTCTAGGTCAGGGGTTCCCAACTGGGGGGTGCGAGATGATATTCCAGGGGGTGCGAAAACGTGGATTTTCACATTTATAGTATACATGCATAATTCGTTGCCATTATTTCGAACCTTTGTAAGGGGTGTGAGAAAATATCAGAAGTGTTCTAGGGGTGTGGGGTATAGAAAAGGTTGGGAGCTGCTGCTCTAGGTATATGGATGCAGTATAAGTTAAAGAAAGCAGTGGTAATGCTATTATTGAAGGCAATGGGATTCAAAATGTCTGGATTGTATCCTGATTGTTCTAAGGAGCATACCAGGGAATCTAATCCCATTCCACCCAAGGGTGCATGTTTAATTACTGGCTAGTGCAAAACAAAGAAGCACCCTGTATTTATCTGCCTTACGTGAAGATGTATAGGAAGAACTTGGAAAAGCATGCCATCCTTATTGGTGAATCAGACTGTAGTTAAGAAGGGAGTTTCCAAAAAGTGTTGAACAATCCTTTGCAACTTGATTCCACCCATGTGAGCAGCAGAGTCATTCATCCTGGAAAACCTGGACAGCCTCCTTAGGTATCATATGGCACGCTCAGGAAATGAATTATTTCAAGCTTCTTTTACGGTTTATTTTACACTTTTTAAAATTAAATTTCATTTAAAGTTTAAGTTTTAGAAAAGGGGCTGGAAGAAAATGTGTGAAATGTTCTCTGTTTAGGATTCTAGCTGCTTCTTTATGTTTTTTTAAATATTTCTTGAGCCATACATTTTGGCTGTTCATATGCATTCTGTGCTGTACCTATTGCCCTCAAGGTTACTTCTCCTAATTTGTGTGTGTGTGTGTGTACGTGTGAGCGCACACACATACACACAGATACGCTCTATATTTTCCCTCACAGCTGCTATTATATTCTTGCTAGTAGGTGGTACTATTTTAACTTTATAAGAACTAAGACTTAAAAGAGTTGAAATCACCATTGACATGGGTGAGAAAACATTATTTCATTATTATTTCATAACATTATGTGAATGACAAGAGCTACAGCTTTATGGTGACTTTTCAACATTTTTTACTACTATAGTACAGATGGCAACAGTTTATGGTTGAAGAAAGGAGAACACAACCAGCTCCAAATACCCAACTTTCTAAATATAATTATAAAACCTAGCATTTACAACCTAGCATTTACAATTTCATACTTGATATAGGAAGAACAATAAGCTATCACTGTAAGCAGAATCTTAGGAATTTGCTGTTTGACTTTTCAGATTCCTGCTGATTTCTTCCTGTGGGTGTAATTTCCTGAATAGGACCATAAGTAGTAGTAAAATAAATAATCATATTGTTTTAATGTGGTAAAAGAGAGATTGTTAACCTAAAAACCTGTCCTTGACCCTTTTGTGAGTCAAGTGCTTTGGTAAAATTTTAAATAACAATTCCAAGTTCTGCAATGTGATTTCATGTAGAAATAATGCTTCATCTGAAGATTTGTACATAATAAATATGTCTTGATTAAAAAAAGCATTTCCTATTAGAGTGACACAATGTTCATTTTATATTTAATATGAATAGAATAGAATAGAATAGAATAGAATAGAATAGAAAAGAAGGATAATAATCAATTTTTTTAAAAAATAAAGATTTTATTTAAATCAGATTTTTTGGTTCAAATTGGATTTTTTTTTATTTTTATCAAATTTATTTTAATAAAATGCTTTTGAAGTAAAAGTCTATCTAAATATAGCCTTTCTGTTTAAGGTACATTAATAATTTAGTTTTTTAGCATGAAATGTAGCTTAGTTATGTAGCATGAGGCTGTATATTTTGCAATATTTACATTTTTGGTAAACTCATTCAATGAATCCAAGCTCTGCAAGCTGAGATAACATGTTTGCATTGATGCATTCACACAATTTCACAGTAACCATGAGATAAATCATAAAATAAAGTTTAGGAATATTCCTTTATGCCATTGTTTTGCAGTACACTACAAACTGTATGATTGTTTGAAGAGAAATGCATCCATACCAGGCTCTAAGTGTTTTAATTAAATAAAATAATATTAAAAGATTCTAGCTACCAACAAGAAGTTGAGTCTTTACATTTAAAGAACAACTTTCATTTCAGATCCATCATGGCAGCGCCTGTTAGCGGGCATCCACTCACCTGCTTCCCACCACATTCCTCACCTTGTTGTGTCACTGCCACATCACCAGCCATCCCATTAAAGTGAGAGGGACTGTCGGTGAGTCAACAGCGGGTCAGAGGAGGAGCCACTGCAGGACAGAGATGACAGGTGCTCTTTGAAAATTATAATTTAAATCAAGTTGATTTAAATCAAGCCTTTTTACTAGTGATTTAAATCATGATTTAAATCAAATCAGAATAGAGTAGAGTAGAATAGAATAGAATAGAATAGAATAGAATAGAATAGAATAGAATA
>JAKJMR010000027.1:522760-535087 GCA_024449315.1 Daboia siamensis | reverse complement strand
TCCTTCCTTCCTTCCTTCCTTCCTTCCTTCCTTCCTTCCTTCCTTCCTTCCTTCCTTCCTCCCTCCCTCCCTCCCTCCCTCCCTTCCTTCCTTCCCTCCTTCCTCTGATAGAAATAGGAGCTAATTGATATTAGTCAATTTGGGTTTCTAACAATGGAAATCAGTCTCCACTTCATATTTTTTATGAGAAAGGCTTTTTAAAAATTGTTTGCAAAAGGAACCATCACAAGAACTCTAAGGACTCTTTTCTTTGTCCTTTGTACCCTGAGAGAGGCTCCTTTGATATGTAAAAAATTAATTATGCTCCTCTTGTTCTGAGAGGATACCAATAAAGCTTACTTACTAGGTTTTACATACACCAGACAAATGAAATGAAATCTTTTCATTTCCATAGTTACTCTTAGTCATCCTCACTATGTTAAATCTGCTCAACCAGCATACTGATTATTTTGCTTTTTTTAACATAATACAAACCTATTCAATTAGATTGTACCAAAATGTCATTTTCCTCTGTACTTTTTTCTCCAATTCATTAAGCTATCGTATCTATTCATTAAATAATGTTAATAAGATGTTCATTTTACAAATAACCTGTGTCATCCGCATATTTTGGAGTTGTAGGTATACAGCAGAGATGAAGGAGATGGACTCTAGGACATTCTACACCATGGAGGTTCACTGGGTCGTCTGAGCCTATCTTACCTGTCAGGGTTGTTGATATGGGAAAAACATAGGAGGAAGTATATTTCACCTTCTACTCCAAAGGAGATGAAGATTATAAATCTCAAAAAGAGATAAATAGATTCCCATCTGTATTGGCTTGGAGCTGTGGGTGTTCTAGATCAAATACTTATGGTGGGAAGTGAGTTTGAGGAGAATGATCCTTTCCTATGCTGTAATTGTTTGCTATAAGTATGTCACCTAACTTCACTTTTGTAAATAAGACCAAATAGAATCAAGTAGAGTACAGTAGAGTAGGAACGGAACGGGGTAGAATAGAAATAGAATAGAATAGAAAAACTTTCTGATAATCCTTATAACCAAGAGAGTATTTCTACATATACTTGCATGCATATTTACAAAATCTTGTATTGCAGGGGATGTTACAGTTCCTTACATCTATAATAGCAGTCATGGCAAATTTGATTCCTGCTAGTGGTAATTAGGGGAAAGGCTTCAGAGAGGGTTAACTCAACCCTCTTTCATCCTATAGACCAGCAGTCTCCAACCTTTTTGGCACTAGAGACCGGTTTTGTGATAGAACTTTTTTTCAAGGACTGGGCAGGGATGGTTTGGATTTTGGTTGCTTACAGCTGCCACTCACCTCCATCTAATTGGCCATGAACTGGTACCAGTCTGTGGCCCAAGGATGGGGACCTCTGCAGTAGACCAAATTAGTGGGCCAGAGAGGCCCCATTCTTGATTTACCTATGTAAATCAGAATGTAAAACCAGTCCATTCTTTTGAGGCCACAAGTTGAACTAAGGGATCTTTTAAAACTATTTCATCCCTAAATATATATAGAAAAAGAACTTCATCAACTTTTAGATTCCTTTTCCCATGTCCACAGTTGGCCACAAATCTTGACGTTGATGTAAAGCAAACTTCCTAGAAACATCAATTATGTAGAGAAGCTGTAGACTACAATATAGCAAAAATATCTTCCTCGAGTCTTAAAGAAGGATCATAACCAATATGGACTGAGTTAAGTAATAAAGTAGAACAGGAACCATAACAATAGTTTTAGGTGACATCCTTAGTGAAAAAAATAGTAGTGAAGTGTACCTTGTGCATGAAAAAAGAGACAATTGTTTGAAAACAAGCAATTTTCCTTCACTATCATGGTCAACAGCCTATTGTAGCAGAAATCTAATCGCTTTAACTTTAAACATATATTGTATAACTAGGAGCGATAAAAATATTGTTCAAAAAGTTAAAGCAGTTTCCTTCTTTGTATATTTTGGTACCTTTCTTTTGTAAAAGTAAGAATTTACAGTATTTCAAAAAAGGAAGTAATAGAGGACATGCTAGAAGTCCTTCCAAATGCAGAGATGGAAAAAGTGGATAGAGAATAACTTCCATTCCTTTTTCAGAATTCTAAATCTTTTGATGGACAGAGAAGAAGAAGGACTTCATAGTGTGCAGGTTTGGGCAAGCCATAGCTGTGTGTGGGCCCTGTATCTCAAGGCCATATAGCTGAAATTCAGTGGCAAGCTTCTAAAGGCAAGACTTCCTGTCAGGTTTCAGAGGCAAACAAAATAAGTTGCTTAAACCATTTGGCACATCCACATGAGTTTTGGGAACCCAGAAATAAAGATCCCACCCTCAGATGCCAGCCTTATTCACACATGATGTTCTTACTCTACCCATGTAAGTCTTTTATGGGCCACATTGCAGAAACACAAGTGCAGAACACTTGTCACCCAACGCAGGTCAAAGAACTTAGCAAAATAGGATGCGAGGGCCACATTTAGTTGGCTTTACAAGGGGCTGAACCAAATTAATAACAGGTAAGGCGATCACTGGCTTTTAATGCCAGCACTTGCGATTTTAAAAGCAATTTGTCTTTTCTAATCAGTTGCTGGGCAACAGGAACAAGAGGAGGTACAATGGCTGATATATTTATGAGCTTTCCACAGATAATTGCTTCACTACTGTAGCAATAAAAAGCTGAACTAGAAAGGCATTTGGGCTGATATAGGAAGATGTTTCTGACATCCTTCATATTATGTATTGTTTATGTATTGTTTTAATGGATTTATCAAATTTATAAATTGCCCATCTCCCTCACAGTAGGACTGGGAGTGCACAGGTATAGCAGGGGGCTTCAAACTTGGCCCTTTTATGATTTGCATGTTGGCTGAGGAATTCTGGGAGTTGAAGTCCACAAATCATAAAAGGGCCAAGTTTGAAGATCCCTGAAGTATAGGATCTGGCTTTTAAAAAAATCTTATTGACCAGAAAGGGAGAAAAAAATTATAAGATTTTAGAGTTCATTGGCCTTTTTGCCAACAAAAGTTAGCTTTCGCCAGCAGAAGGATGGAATTTATTCCATTGCAGGTTAGAAGGGGTAGGCAACCATGCTGGCTCAGGAATTCTGGGAGTTGAAGTCCACGAGTCATAACAGAGCCAAGGTTGCCTACCTCTGACCTAAGGGAATTAGCGGTACGGACATTTGAGTCCTTCCCTGGAGCCCTGAGAGTTGGAAATATGGCAAAGAGTGATGCTCAGAATCATCTAAAATGCAAAATTTTGTAGCTCTGGTGTTCATATTTTAGCTGAACCACCTGTACATTTTTCTTCTGATCATTGTTTAGAAAATAACGAATTTCATCCTTTACAATTGTTCAGTATATATACATATACTTTTTTTCTTTTTTTCTTTCCTTTTTCTCTCTTTATATCTGTTTTTCTTTACTATTTTTATTAAGAAATATAAAAGTATAGAGGATCTATATGGAAAAAAGATAGAATTAAATTTATAAATATTAATATAGTTGAATGTTGAATTGATTGTTATTTGTAAGAATATTTAGAATGTTAAGGGAGAAATAAGTTGTTCTTATTCTTTATTGTCTTTTCTTTTTACATTTATTCATTGACTGGGAAATATAAAGTATGAGAGGGTTTACATGGAGGGAGAAAAAAGAAATGAAATTCATCAACGAAAATACAGTTGAGTGTTAAAAAAAAAGATTGTTATTTGTAAATATTCTTTTTGGGAAGGGGGAAATAAGCTGAAATAAATATAGTGCCAGGACCTACGATAAGGCAACTAAAACGATATATAGGATTATTGAAAATTTACATTTAACTGTTGTTAAACAAACAAAACTGTTTTAATTTAATTCCTTGCAAAGAATGATAAGTTTGAGATAGGGGAAATCAAACGAAATTGACAGATGGAATATAGACTATAGAAATTAATTGTTAAAGATTGTTTTATAAATGTTACCCAGACAACATTCTCTCTCTCTCTCTCTCTCTCTCTCTCTCTCTGTGTGTGTGTGTGTGTGTGTGTGTGTGTGTGTGTGTGTGTGTGTATCAGCCAATTTTGGTCACCATACTACAAAAAAGATGTTGAGACTTTGGAAAAAGTTCAGAGAAGAGCAACTAAAATCATCAGAGGCCTGGAGACTAAAACATGAAGAACGGTTGCAGGACTTGGGTTTGGCTAGTCTAAAGAAAAGAAGAAACGGGCGACATGATAGCAGTATTCCAGTATTTGAGGGGCTGCCACAAAGAAGAGGGGTGTGTGTGTCACGTTATTCTCCAAAGCACCAGAGGGCAGGACAAGAAACAATGGTTGGAAACCTATCAAAGAGAGAAGCAACCTGGAATTAAGGAGAAAGTTCCTAACAGTGAGGACAATTAACCAGTGGAACAGCTTGCCCCCAGAAATCATGGGCGCTCCATCACTGGAGGTTTTCAAGAAGAGACTGGACAGTCACTTGTCTGAGATGGTATAGGTTCTCCAGCTTGAGCAGGGGGCTAGACTAGAAGACCTCCAAGGTCCCTTTCAGCTCTGTTCTTTTTGTTTGTATTACTAACCACTCATCCTACCTGGTTAAGAACTGCAATGCAATCTAAACAGGTTTTTTAAAAAAATTATTTGTATTGTCATTTATTTGGATAAATGCAGACTAGAGCTCACTATATCTGAGTATTGCCATTTTATCAGGTGTATTAAACTGATAATTGCTTCAGATTCAGAATGATTAACGGTTACTGGGAAACCTAATGATAGTAGCCAAGGTTAATTTCATTCTATAGAACAGCCATTTACTGCCATCTGGTGCACAAAACTGGGAATAACTGAATTTAAAATCCTTAAAAATCCTCAAAATATTTTCTCTCAGGATCATTTCCCATATTTGAAAACTACGGACAATCTCAAAATAGCTTTTGTTTGTACAAATTATATTTATAGAAACTTAGCGTATTAGAATTCAAAACTGATGCATTCACCGGCCTGCAATTTCTCATGATTGTTTGATGGGATTTTAATATTGCTTGAGGGTGCAGATTCGTTCTCTGAGCTTGTGGGTTTCGTTACCAGGCTAGGTAACATCTTCAGGGGATGTCAGTGTCAGTGTTCTGCTGTTTATAAGGGCTTCAGGTGTGGGTGTGTCAAGTGAGGGTCTGTGGTGGATGAGTCTTGTGATGGAGAGGTTACCTCAGGTCAGAGTCATTGAGAGGTGAACTGCTGATGGGGGAGGGGGGGCTTGCATGGATTGGTTGAGGGTCAGTGTTGTCGCTGGTTGGCTGTGCAATTGATTTTGGATTCTGAGGAGTTTGTAGGCTGTAGGTCAATGTGTCTGTTGATGGAATTGCTTGTGGGGTGACAGGCTTCAATGAACTCACAAGCGTGACGGGTGGTAGCATGGCTGATGATTTTTGTGTTGCTTCAATCGAACTGGTATTGTTTGGAGATTAAGGATTTGGGATCGTGGTGTTTGACTGTCAGCCGGTGTTTGTGGATCCTGGTTTTTAATTTATTAATGAATTTTATTAATTGATGTGATGTTTGTCCCATGTAAAATTGGTTGCAATTGTTACAGTTGACAATACAATATTGCTTATTTTTCACCATAGGCTGGCAAATAGTTTTGCTTTTGAAATCCCTGAGAGTGTCTTGGAGGGATCCTAGGACCATATTTGCTCCCCATACCTTTGGATCTATGTACTATCTATTCAGAATAAACTGAGTGGATGATAAACTGTATGTGAACATGTTGTCTGTATTCAGGAAGAAAGAAAAGGGCTGCTTGAAAACTGCCTGAAAATCTCAGATTATCTGAGATTACAAGATCAAGATCTTTTTTCTACTTATCCCACAGTAACCAAACTTTCCATGTACGTTCATGTGCTTTCACAATGAATTGCAACTCACATTTTGCCTATGTTGTGCAATCCAATGTCTGTAATTAGTTTATAATTCAGTATATCATACGAACCAGCTGACTGAATAAGATACAATCCCATTAATCATGGTGTGCTATGCCAACACAGTGAACAGAAAGCAAAGCTCCAGTGACAATTTGATTGAAAAGAAGTGCTGTTGCTCTTAATGAAAACGTTTTGATTATCTTCTTCTTTCCCTCTGTTTTCAAGAGCAACCTGTTGCAAACTGCTTGAGATCAGAAAGGTCTATCTTCGGTCAAGGATTTTGGAAAAATAGGGAAAATTATAAAACAAATGATGTTCATTTGGTTTTTTGTAATAAAGTAGGAACAGGACGCGGTGGCTCCTTGGGTTAGGATGCTGAGCTTGTCGATCAGAAGGTCGGCAGTTTGGCGGGTCGAATCCCGAGTGCCGCATAACAGAGTGAGTGCCTGTTACTCATCCCAGCTTCTGCCAACCTAGCAGTTCGAAAGCACGTAAAAATGCAAGTAGAAAAATAGGGACCACTACGGTGGGAAGGTAACAGTGTTCCGTGCTCCTTTGGCGTCTAGTCATGCCGGCCATATGACCACGGAGACATCCTCGGACAAGCACTGGCTCTTCGGCTTTGAAACGGAGATGAGCATCGGCCCCTAAAGTTGGAAACGACTAGCATGCATGTGTGGGGGAATCTTTACCTTTATTTTAGGAACAGGTCCTCATTGAAAAAGACCCTCCTGGTGTTGGGAAAGATAGAAGATAAAAGGGGAAGATGATGAGATGGTTAGAAAGTGGCAGTGACATGGTGGACATGGGTTCGGGTGAACTATAGGAGGGCCTAGTGTGCTGTGGTCCATGGGGTCACGAAGAGTCAGAAACAACTTAGCAATTGAACAACAATAACAACAAAGAACAGTTCCGAATTGAACTTGACTTGCAATTATTTCAGGACAAGTCCGTAGAGTTGTCTACATGCATAAGCCAGTTACCATTGACTTCTATTATGATTTTCCTACTTTCCACTCTAGTCTTCAGCCCTGAGGTTCCCTGATGGTTTCCAATTGAAGCACTAACTAACTGAGCCTGTATGAATGTTTGAGATAAACCAAGTTTGACTGGGTACTTAGTTGAGTGATATATAATATGCATGTTGACATTTAATGTGTTTAGGATTTTATAAAAAGAAAACAAGCTTCAGTAGGTTGGCAGGACTGAGATTGGTGTGCTTAGTTTTAAAAGATTATTTCAAATGCCAGTCTCGACCAAACTCAACTCCCTTCCTGAAAAAAAGCCTGCTTTTTGTATACATTAAATAAAGCACAAGAGGGCAGAATTGCATAAGTAGATAGGTGTATGTTTTAGAATACAATCCAGTACACAGCTACTGAGATCTTGTTAAATGGAACTTATTCTCAGGAAGATATACTAGATTAGTGTAGTTCCTTATTTTCTAGCATATACCTGCAATTTTTAAAATCATGTTTTAATGAGTCTTATTCTTGTTAGATTCTCATTTATAGTTAATAGCATGTAGTTCACTCTACATACAGCTGCCTCTAAAGATCACCGAGGAGCCATACTTGATCAACCATGCAGTGGCCTGGGTGTTGCTGGGTAGATGCTGACATGAACACTTTACATTGGTTTCAGGCCCTACACTGGCTCCCTATATATTTTAAAGAACAATTCAAAATGCTGATTCTAACCTGTACAGCCATATATTTCTTGTGCTACCCACCAGCTTGGCTGTCTTCAAAAATGGTGGGACCCATTCATGAAAGTCATGTGACTGCCTCTGAAGGCCCTCTGCTGGAAGTAGTAGATTTTCTTGTGCAACTAATTGACTATTGTGAGAACAGACTGCTGAATTGCATGAGCCAATCTAGCAGGCACTGCTAATGTTCTTATGTTGATATGAGGTTTTTGGAAGACCGTCTTCTCCAATGGGCTCCAACCTGCCCTATTCAGAAATAGAACAAAATGGCTCAAAAACTTTCTTCCTTACCCTTTTGTCAAAATAAATAAATATTAAGATATTGTTCCAAATCAGATGAAGATTGTCTTTCCAATGTTGTATATTTCATTGAAAGGACTTGAGAGATCCTAAATAAAAGAGTTATAGACAAGCAGAAATAATCTGGCAATGCTTGTTCTAAAATCATGTCAACAATTCTTTTTATTTCAGCTGAAAATATAGTGATAATAGGATAAACCCAATCCATAGTTGTTATAATTTTTAAATTGTGCTCCCAGCTGTGAGGTAATTACAACCAACCTTTATTCCATATTATTTGAGATGTCCACTATATAAGAAGAAGAATTTGTGTTAACTTTATTTTAAAATTAAAAACATTCAGCTACTTTAAGATAACCTTTCACCCTTTCACAAAGGCAAAACTTTCAAGTTTATTATTTCAACATTCAAAAAAATCTATTTTACATTTCCTTCCATTTATTGTAAAAGTGAATTGCCAGCCTACAAGCCTCTAATGAGTTCTCAAAAGCCCCTATGGAAATCCGTAGACAATAATGGCAGCAATAATACTTTATTAAATATGAACATTTAATATTACAAACAGTTAATGTTTAAGTTGAATTAACTGCCAAGAGTTAGGCCAGGCAACTAAATCAAGTTTGATAAAAAAAATAATTAAGAAACAATCACAGCAGAATTCAGTTGATCCAAAGTAAACTGTTTTGAGAAAACAAATGTAACCAACAAAACAGATTTCTCGGCTATTTTAAAAATCTCATTGCACCATAAAACATCAAAATTACCTATTTCTTTTCTCTTTATATATTCAGTCGTTAAACTAAGAAGACATCTAACACATTTTTCCCCTTTTTATTCTGGAGCTGATTACCATAAGACAGGGGTGGGCCAGACACGTCATCAGGAAACCGCACCCACCCCATTGCCGGCAATGGAGAAAAAGTTCCGATACATTGTGCAATGTCACGTGACGTCGCAAATTTGACATGTCTGCCATAATAGATTCCATGTTAGATTCAATGGCTTTTCACTGAAATAAGAAAACTTAGGTTTAGCAGGTTCTTAATGAGATAACAAGGTCTATGGACAAACATTCTTACAGTATAATCCATTGGAACAAGTCATACAAGAACATTACAATGTGTGCTCTCACTGTGTTTTGAAAAGTGTAAATCACTCACAGAGTAATCAAAGTGACAAATGAAGAAGTTCGAAGTTTTGCAAAAAGGAAATAGTTTCCCCATACCTCATACTTGGGGCCTTTATATGAATGAATGGCTGAAAAGCCTGTACCAGGAAGAAAAATATCCTGGGAACTGTGCCTAGATCTGTGGCATGAAAGAACACATTTTTAAACATAAAAAGAATGGGATTAGTCCTTGATGATTACTATGTTAGCCTGCACTGAGTTTGAACTGGAGGTAATCATAACATGAAATGAAATACATGTTTACACTTTCTAAATATGCTGACATTTTAAATCTGAATATAGTGCATTTTTTCTCCTCAAGGACTTTTTTTTCCATTTTTTTTATTTTTACCTTTGTATGGTTTATCATTTACTTCTGTCCTTAAAGATGAAACTGGTCCAGATAAACCCTAAAACTTTCAAGAGATTTAACAGCAGTGATAAAAGGAAATCCTGAAGAGCAGACATTCTTCAGAGTCTTCTGAGTACAAATTGTCCAAACAATAAAAGAGATAAAAGAGTATCCCTTATGGAAATACTCAGGAAGGCAAGGTAAGTATCTCTATAAATCCCAGATTGAAACGTTAATGATAAAAGACTGAAGGAATTATAGCCAAAACATATGGAGGTCGCTCATTTGCTCATCTCTGTCTAGATAGCAGATATCAATATATTTTGGCTCTGAATGGTTAAGAGTATGGTTCCTTTAAGAAAATGTCTTATCCATAGCACTGTTTCTGCCCCCCACCCCTTCCATTCAATTGTTTCCGATTCTCAGAGACTGCCTGGACAAGTCCCTGCAGTTTTCTTGGCAAGATTTTTCAGAAGTGGTTTGCCCAACCCAACAGAAGAATAGCATCAAGAAAATGGGAAGTGATAGTACCGCTTTACTATGCGCTCGTGAGACTATACCTGCAATATTGTGTCTAATTCTGGTCACCACAATACCCCCCCCCCAAAAAAATTGAGACCCTGGAAAGTATGCAGAAAAAAGCAACAAAGATGATAAACGATCTGGAGGCTAAATTGCATGATGGTTGAGGGAGCTAGGTATGTCTCTAGCTAGCCTATCAAAGAGAAGGATTAGTGGGGACATGATAATGGCCTTCTAGTATTTGAGGGGCTGTCACAGAAAAGAGGGGACTAACTTATTTTCCAAAGCACCAGAAAGCAGAGTAATGTGTGGAAGCTTATTAAAGAGAGATCCAACCTAGAAGTAAGGAGAAATTTTCTGACAGTAAGAACAACTAATCAGTGGAATACCTTGGGTCCTGGGGTTATGGGTGCTCCATCACTGGAGGTTTCCAAAAGTAGACTGGACAACCATTTGACTGGAATGGTATAAGATTCCTTGAGCAGGGGATTGGACAGAAGACTTCTGAGATCTCTTCCGGTCATATGATTCTACAGTTCTGTGTTTCTTGCCTCTTTCCTAGGCTTGAGAGAAAGTGACTAGCCTAAGGTCACCCAGCTGTCTTTATGTCTAAGGCAGGAATAGAACTTACAGTCTTCCGGTTTCTAGCCTAATGCCATTACTACACCAGATTGGTTCTCATAGCACTGTTATTGGGGTTGAAATAGTCATGGTTAGTTAGATGATAGCCAGATATTACACCTTATTCCCCAGCCCCTTGGGGGTTCCTGTGCTATTATTAAGGCTCATTGCTGTTTGAAAACGTTATAGATAATGAGAGGAGTCACTGTAAAAATAGATGACCAGGATTCAGGTTAGAGCAACTTTATATGTTTTATTAATTAGAGTTAATTAAGGTTGCTCAGTACTTGCCTGGACATGGTGGCTGTGCTGGAGGCACAGGGAAATATGCAGCTGTTCTACTTCCCACTTCATTCCTTCAATACTCACCTGGCTATGCTACAAACACACATACACATACATTACACACAACAACAATAACAACACAGAAACCTCAACACACTATTTTGATTTAGAATACCAGGTGTTACACTGTTTATTTAAAGCTTGTTTGGAGAAGAGCTAAAGTAAACACACATTTTGTATTGGATCTGGGAAAAGAATTCTTGGAAAGCTTTTTTTTTTTTTTTGTAAAAAGTGAACAACATTGTTGAAGAAATGGTAGATGAAAGCAATTACCTTTAGGGAAAAATGCCTAGAATAAAAGCAAAGTCTCAAAAATGTTGTGACATATAACTATTGAGAAAAAATGATTCCTTTTGCTGCTTTCCAAAGAGATGTGGGATCGTATAATTGCTTTCTTATATCTATAATTTACAGGGACTAAAGTACTTGTGGAATTTACAGGTAAGATTGCTGGATTTAAACAAATCCTGTGCTTAAAGCTTGTTCTCCTATTTTCCAGAAATTCTGTTAAATCTGGATTTTTGAGATCTTAACACAGTAAATGAGATGCTCAAAGGAACATACAGCGCACAGAGAGTCTCAGACATAACTTACAAAAAAATTTCACAATTGCTTAAAAATTAAACACACACATACTTCCTTGAATTGCTGCACCCTGGCCAGGTGATACACAGGGACTGGGGAAGACAGAAGTGTTCTTTGGAAGAGAATGGCATCTGAATAGGGGAGTTCCAACTAGCCCTCCTACAGTCTTTCTTTTCCATCTTTGCCAGCTGCGTTCTGTCAGCACTCTTGTATCACTTTAGTTGTTGTTGTTTTTCATTGATCTGCTAAGTTTCTGAGTTAAACAGACCTTGCAGCACAGCAGTGAACTGTCCTACCTCTGGCTGCTCGTTTCAGATTGACTTTCTTATCTCTTTAGCTTACTTTCTTCACAACATATGGTAGACATGTTCTTTCCGGAATCTGAAGTTGATTGTTTTGCCTGTCTACGTCGCCCAAAGTTTTTGTTCTTGTACCCAAAATGTGATAACTTTTTTTCTCCTGAAAAAAGAGCCTTCCCTTTGTCTCTACCATTCTGGGAGTGTTTTAGAATGTATTTGATTTTTCTTTTACCATTGTTTTTACTTGATTGTGATGAGATAGTGAAGACTACAGCAATTGCAGGTTTCCCGTCATTCAGCAGCCTTGCTAGCGGTCTTTGCCTCTCTCTTGATCTGAAGTGTTTCTCCCTTGACTATTTCTGTGGACTGTGGGTAGCTAAGGGGGCTGCAGACCATCAGGAGGTTGATTGTACAGCAAAGGGCAGGAAGCTTTCAGCCACCACTTAATGAAGATCTTATTGCATTTCCACCATACAAATATTGTAACCTACCTTCCTTCCTTCCTTCCTTCCTTCCTTCCTTCCTTCCTTCCTTCCTT
>JAKJMR010000027.1:488511-522750 GCA_024449315.1 Daboia siamensis | reverse complement strand
CTTCCTTCCTTCCTTCCTTCCTTCCTTCCTTCCTTCCTTCCTTCCTTTTGAAAAATATCAACAGGAATTTTTTTTTTTATCATGCTGAATATGGATGGTTAAAAAGCTATAACAGTGCTTTTCAGCCCAGTACTAGTTTCAACACAGAGCTTTGTGTTGAAACCTTTGAAGTAACAGTTGAAACAGGATGTGTGTAGCTATGGCTTTCCTCATCCATTCTTTTGCTGTGATGCAGAAACCAACCTGGTACACGATGGTTAAGATCGAATGGGCAAAAAGGGAAGGAAAGGGAAGGATACATCTGGAAGAAGCTGTGTTCTTTTAAAGTTATACTCTGGTTCTCCAGTTTACAGTTTGGCAAAGTTATTTATCCGGCTTGCTACAAAGGCTTGTAATTACTTGCAGGGATGGAGGGTGTTGGAGACCTGCGGTTTAGCCATCCATTGGTATTAAGGGTGAGGTAAGCAGCAGGGCTTACATTGATAGCAGAGTTGGGAAGCAGATGCTGCACATCAAATGCCGCCAGGCCAATAGGCTGAAGGATTGTAGATTCTGAACTTACCTAAAGGGAATTGGGAGTTTTGTCTAAGATTGTAGCATGAAAAGAGAAATGTCAAAGAAATGGGCATTTCTTAAAGTAAATGGATGTATTTTGTATGGCTCCAGGAGCTAGCAGTAAGATGGATAATGGAGAAAATAAGACAGTTTAAGAAAGATATTTACTTCATCAAAGTAGTTTGGCAGTGCTGGGTTTCAGAGTTTAGTGTCCACAGATTTCATGGTTTGCCAGCAACTATGGCAAATTCAGGGACCCGGTGGCTCAGTGGGTTAGGATGCTGAGCCTGTCGATCAGAAGGTCGGCAGTTTGGCGGGTCGAATCCCGAGTGCCGCGTAACAGAGTGAGCGCCTGTTACTCGTCCCAGCTTCTGCCAACCTGGCAGTTCGAAAGCACGTAAAAATGCAAGTAGAAAAATAGGGACCACTACAGTGGGAAGGTAACAGCGTTCCGTGCGCCTTTGGCGTCTAGTCATGCCGGCCACATGACCACGGAGACGTCCTCGGACAAGCACTGGCTCTTTGGCTTTGAAACGGAGATGAGCACCGGCCCCTAGAGTCGGAAACGACTAGCACTCATGTGCGGGGGAATCTTTACCTTTACCTTTACCTATGGCAAATTCAAAGGCAAATTGGTCTGCTACAGAGACTGCAGGCAACTTAGCAGATTTAATGATCTCCCTGTCTTTATGCAGTAGTCCTTGACTGATTACCATAATGGAGCCTGCTCATTAGGGTCAGCAAGTCCTGACAGCCTTTTAAGTGAGATGGCCTCATTTTATGACTATCACTCCAAGCAGTTATGGAAAAAATAAAAACAGTGTGCTCTCTCCTGAGGTATTATTAGCAAGCAGAAATGCACGTATTTGGGGATTGTTATGCTAATAGATGATGGACTAGGGAAAAATTTTTTTTATCATGTTTGAAGGAAGTTTGAGCATGAAGCAACAGTCAAGGAGATGGACAAAATTAAAAGTATCACTGGAATGTCTCTGGAAAGGGTGCAGGTTATGTCCAAGAACAGGCTGAGATGGATTTGATTCAGTGGCACCTAACTTGTCTTATAGCCTTGTAGCAAAAATGAACAAAGGTGGAATTATCATCTGTGAATGTTGTAGAATATTGTAGTCCTTGATGGCAAAAAGTCAGAAAGTAGCACCTTTTCCAACTAACACATTTATTAAAGGGCATGAGCTCACAAAGTGTGAGTCCTGAATGCTGTAAACAGCTCAGCATTTAGGGCAGCATTTACTTATTTTCTAAGAAGTATGTATAAAGAAATAGACAAGCTTAGCTGGCATATTTGCTTCTCTGCAATTATGTGAAGTGAATTTCGGATTTAATTGATATGTTAAGACTTTCTCATATGAAAAGAACCCTGAGATTTCCTGATGTAAGCAGAGAAAAATCATCTCTCTTGAAATTTCCTAAGCATTTGATGAATGCTTTGTGCCAAAAAGATGTAGTGGTACTTGCTGAGAATGTATTCTATTTTTATTGAAGTTTAAAGAAAACATTAATTTTTTAAACTTTAATTTTAGGTTTCTAAGGCTATAGTACATGAAAAATTATTCCTCTACTATTATCTCTATTATTTGTCCTGTTTCTCAAAAGAAACAAAGAACTGCACAAGCATTTTCTTATATGCCAATTGGGAAAAAAGTCACTGGCAGGTTAAATTTATTGCTCTAATATATTAGCGTTGCTGTGGTATAAATTCTACTTTTTTCAAATAACTTTATTAAAATTGTAATAAATAAAGGTAAAGAAGAAAAGAAAAAAGAAGGCCAAAATGGAAAAAGAAAATAAATAAATAAAGTAGCTAGTCCATTTCTGATTTTCCTTTAAAGGTAAAGGTAAAGGTTCCCCCGCACATGCATGCTAGTCGTTTCCAACTCTAGGGGCCGGTGCTCATCTCTGTTTCAAAGCCGAAGAGCCAGCGCTTGTCCGAGGACGTCTCCGTGGTCATGTGGCTGGCATGACTAGACGCCAAAGGCGCACGGAACGCTGTTACCTTCCCACCGTAGTGGTTACTATTTTTCTACTTGCATTTTTACGTGCTTTCAAACTGCTAGGTTGGCAGAAGCTGGGACGAGTAACAGGTGCTCACTCTGTTACGCGGCACTCGGGATTCGATTCGCCAAACTGCCGATCTTCTGATCGACAAGCTCAGCGTCCTAACCCACTGAGCCACCGCGTCCTTTACATCGATTATAAAAGTATAAATTTATGTTTCTGGCATTTTTCCTCCATGTAAAATAAATTCATCATATTTTGTAGAAGTTGTAAAAGTTCATCCTCAAAACATTTATATTAAAAACCCAGTAATCCATTTGGTTCAGATACTTTTCCCGGTTGAATCTTTTTTATCACTTGAAAAATTTCCTGCATTTTTATAGGTCCATTAATAATTTGTATTTGCTTCTCTATAATCCTTGATCATTTTGTTTTTTAAAATATTCATTATTTTCTCCAAAGGAATATCATGTCTTCTATACAAATTAGAATAATATCATTGAAATGATTTTTGCATGACCACATAATCCATTAAAACAGTATCTCCCTCTTGAAGTTTCAATACCATTTTCTTTTCTTCTTTTCTTAATTTGTAGGCTAATCATTTCCCCGATATATTTGCAAATTCAATTTTTTTTGCTTTAAATAATTTAAATAATTTTTATTTCCATTTCTCTTACTGTTAACATTTGTGGCTGTAAAAGTTTAATTTGATGAGATTAAATCCATATTATTTTCTCTGGAAATTTCTTTTAATTCTTCTTCTCTTTTTATCCTATCCCATCTCTTGTCTCTTTTTTGTTTTTCGAATTCACTATTATGTTGTATAAAACAGCCTTTAATAAAAGCTCTCTTCCATCCGAAATCTATCTTAAACAGTGCCTTTATTTAAATTGTTTTCTAAAAATTATTTTAATTTCTCACGATTGGAGGCATGTTGAAGGATAATATTGCAGGATCCAATCTCGGTTCGGTTCACTGGGACCAGAGATCTGATCTTCTGTAATTTCAGACTTGTACTGGAGCCCATTTTAATTTATTTTTACTTCCTCCACTATTGCTTCCTTCTGTAACAATGTTTCATTTAATCTCCATCTAAAGAGCTAGATTGTTATTTTTTTTTGTAAACCAAACTCCCAGGATCATGATCAAAGAAAGTCTGAAATCACTATTTTAGAGAACTTAGTTATCAAGTTTCTGAAATCCAAATCGTATCTATTTTTTCAAAAGGTTCTGCGTCTGAAAAGTAGGTGGACTGTCTCAAATTACCATTTTTCTATCTCTGTACATCCGCTAACCTTAACCTCCTTCCCTTCCAAGAGAAACAGTTTTCTATGAAAGTAGCTTCCTTTTTCTATCATGAAGCATTTTGATGCATGTGAATCCCACATGTTGAATCTGAATATGCAAATAAGACATTCTATCCTACAATTAACAATAATACCCTCCCTCGTTCAGGAAAGGATCCTTTATGAGATAACCACAAATTGCATTGAGCTGAAATTTTTCCATATAAAACTGCACTGTCAGATAAAACTTCTCTTCTTTCTGCCTTCATTCCCCCCCCCCCACACACACCTTTGGCCTTTTCTCACCAGCTGCTATCATGAGCAAGATGCAAAGAGCAGTGGTATGGAGAGAGGAGAACAAAGCATAATTAGGAAAGTTTTACTCATTGCTCTGTTTTTTGCCTCTTGTAAAAAGGGCAGCAATTACCAGTAATTAGCAATGGGTATAAATCCAATTTGTTTTACTTTCCACTCTGGGTCTTGTGAGTTTCTGTTCCAGTAGATTCATGTCCAGATTTGAAATAAAACATTGGGCATATTTTCAGATCGAATTACTATACATTTTTTTTTTGCGGGGGTGGGGGGGAATGTTAGTTTACTTCTAAAAATGTGCCAGCTGGATTTTTTTTCCTTTCTTTCATAATATTGTGGTCAAAGTAGAAGGGAATGCCTTCCTTCAGAGGTTTTCTTCTTTTCATAATTTCTTGAAATGATTATATGACCACACAATGGTGCATAATCATCTGAACATTGTGTGCAATTTTGCAAAGAAAAATCAGATACTATATGTGTCTGTGAGTTCATAAGGTATTTTGGTTGGGGGGGGAAGAGAGACAATAACAACCCCTAGTTATGTCAGGCATTGTCAAAATGAGTCAGAATTATTGTTTTATGAAAGATAATTGCTCTCCAAGCTTCCTTCGTGGTTCACTGAGATAAGAAAACAAAAGTGCTTCTCAACAGAATCCATAGCGAAAATTCTTTTATATTGCTGTAGATCTCTTGCTACGCCCTATTTTCCCTGTAATTTCTTTCTTAGAGGACAACATTGCAAATAATGGAAAGGCAGAGATTTGTCTCCAGAACTTCCAATAACAGAACATCAGATACTGAGGCTTAGTAGTTCCCCGTCTTGCATATTGGAAGGAAGTTGTTATTCAATGGTACGATCAGTTGTTGATAATGAGCTCACTGGCCAATCTTTTCCCCAATCCGAAGTATTTGTGAATTTGCCCAGATGTATAGATACTCTACATAGGGCCTGATGCCTGCAGCTGTTCTACTCTGTACATCACCAGGTACAAAGCTGACCTGCAGAGTTGCTTCATGTATAACCTCTGTGCAGATGAGGTAGGTCTCATCTAATCTCTCTTTGTCTTTTCTACATTTACCACTGGGGTAATATGTGTTCATATATTATAATTCTAATTCTTTCCTGATTTTTTATTTCCTTTGAGTTTGTTCTTTCAAGGGAGAGAATAAATATAATTTGCAGTTTATTTTTTCCTTCTCAAACAAGAAATAAAAGCTATATATTTATAATATGAAAATGTAGTATAGGTAGTCCTCGATTTACGACCATCATTGAGCTCAAAATTTCTGTTATTAAGTGAGACATTTGTTAAATGAGTCTTGCATCCTTTCTTGCCACAGTTGTTAAGCGAAGCACTGCAGCTGATAAGTTAGTAACCGGGTTGTTTGAGTGATTCTGGCTTTTCCATTGACTTGGCTCGTCAGGAGGTCACAAAAGGGGATCACATGACTTTGGGACACAGCAACTGTCATAAGTATGAACCAGTTGCCAAGCCTCTCTGAATTTTGATTACGTGACCATGGGGATGCTGCAAAGGTCATAACTGTGAAAAATGGTCATAAGCAGTGCTTTTTTTTAAAAAAAAAAAAGTGCCGGAACTCTCATCTTGGCGGGCGCAGGAGGCAGTGGGGGTGGGGTGCTCCTGTAGTCACAGGTACGAAGGGTGTTGGCGGTGGGCTCCCCTCCCTGGGGCTGGAGCCAGCGCAGCTGGACCTGTGGGAGCAGCAGAGCCCACTCTATATGGCGGGGCTGTGCAATGCGGGCAGCGGAGGCGGTGCGGGCCAGGCGATGTTTTAATCTTATGATTTTAAAAATATATTTTTTCTATTGTAAGTTTCCCCAAACTTTGCCATGTGAATTGCATACAAATATTATATAATTAGGGACGCGGTGGCTCAGTGGGTTAAGACGCTGAGCTTGTCGATCAGAAGGTCGGCAGTTTGGCGGGTCGAATCCCGAGTGCCGCGTAGCAGAGTGAGCGCCTGTTACTCGTCCCAGCTTCTGCCCACCTAGCAGTTCGAAAGCACGTAAAAATGCAAGTAGAAAAATAGGGACCACTACGGTGGGAAGGTAACAGCGTTCCTTTTTATTATATAATTGGTAAATAAAGGTAGAGCATATGTTAAATATACATCAAATGATAATATGCTTCCCTACAAAGTCAATTCTTGATCAATGACAAACCAAGGAGTTAACTCGGAAAGGCAAGAGGAAAATCTAGAAGAGGTCTGTACAGCTCTTCAACATCTTCATCAATGATTTGGATGAGGGAATAGATGGGGAACTCATCAAATTTGCAGACAACACCAAGCTGGCAGGAATAGCCAATACTCCAGAAGATAGGCTGAAGATACAGGAGTATCTGGACAGACTCGAACACTGGGCACTATCTAACAGAATGAAATTCAATTGTGAAAAAAGTAAGGTTCTACATTTAGACAGGAAAAATCAAATGCACAGGTATAGTATAGGTAGTATCTTGCTCAATAGTAGCAACTGTGAGAGAGATCTCAGAGTCCTAGTGGACAATCACTTAAATATGAGCCAGCAGTGTGCTGCAGCTGCCAAAAAAGCCAACACAGTGCTAGACTGCATTAACAGAGGGATAGAATCAAGATCACGTGAAGTACTAATACCACTTTACAATGCCTTGGTAAGGCCACACCTGGAATACTGCATCCAGTTTTGGTCACCACGATGTAAAAAAGATGTTGAGACTCTAGAAAGAGTACAGAGAAGAGCAACAAAGATGATTGTGGGACTGGAGGCTAAAACATATAGGGAACAGTTGCTGGCATTGGGTATGTGTAGTTTAATGAAGAGAAGGGTGAGGGGTGACATGATAGCAGTGTTCCATTATCTCAGGGGCTGCCACAAAGAAGAGGGAGTCAAACTATTCTCCAAAGCACCTGAAAGCAGGACAAGCAACGGATGGAAACTAGTCAAGGAGAGAAGCAACCTAGAACTAAGGAGAAATTTCCTGACAGTTAGAACAACTAACCAGTGGAACAACCTGCCTCCAGAAGTGGTGAATGCTCCAACACTGGAAGTTTTTAAGAAGAGACTGGACAGCCATTTGTCTGAAATAGTATAGGGTTTCCTGCCTGAGCAGGGGGTTGGACTAGATGACCTCCAAGGTCCCTTCCAACTTCTTCTTCTTCTTCTTCTTCTTCTTCTTCTTCTTCTTCTTCTTCTTATTATTATTATTATTATTATTATTATTATTATTATTATTATTATTATCTTGTAGAAAGGAAAGGCCCACACTGATAAAGTAAAAATCTTTGTGGTCTGCAAAGGAATGCTGGTGGGCTAATCAATGATTTGGTGACTAGAGGAGCATCTACAGTGTTGGAGCTTGTGGTCATGGTAAGCCATGGAGGCACTAGGCAACATGACTTTCAGGGCAGTGGTGGTAATTTTATTACTTTAAAAAAAAAGGTCTGTGCTCTGTCCAAGGGTGCTTAGTAGACTGCATGTACAGGCCTGGTCTAGAATTTATTTTGGAACATTCAACTATCTAGAGCAGGCATGTCAAACTCATTTTGTTTGAGGCAACTTTTTATAAAAGAATTGCCATTAATTTGTTTTAATAAAATAATTTAAATCAATTTTTCACTTGATTTCAAATTAAATGAATGAGATTTTTTTTTTAGTACAATTGCCAAATGCAATAAACCGGTTTTAGGTATATGTTACTGGAAGGAGAAAGCAATCCCTGTTGCGTTACTGATACCAGAGAAACATTTGCATGTATGCAGGTATCCTTAGGGTGCCATAGTTATGGATGAGAAATATTGGTTGCAAAGTTGGCATTTCTGGATGTAATACAGATATTTTGGACTTATTTTTGTTTCTTTGCATGTTTGATATTTTTAAAAAGGCATATGCTACTGACTACGCTTATGCACATATGTAACATGATCACTGCTTGTCCAAAATTTTACTATACAGATAATACCTCCAGAAATTATTTTAGCCTTTTTAATAAATGTTGTTATTGATGTTAAGCTCACCAGGGACAACATCATATATTATTATGTATATACTAGGTTAATTATTTAAAGACTGAAGTGCAACATAACTAGATTCTAAATAATCTATTTTTCAAAACACACAACAGTCCAAACAGTAAAGTCCAAATTAAGAATATTTCATTCTTAAGAATTGTTTAGATTCAAAATAGTTTTCAAGAGTGTACAAAAGATACTATTTTTTTTCTAGAATCAGCTAAATTAGACATATTACATTGAGAAAAATGTTTCTCATTTCTTTCCTGTTACCTTTGATTTCATTGCAGAGATGTTATCATAAGAAATGGATAGAATAGAAATGTTAACATGTTTATTTTGTTATCTAATTTTACCTTCCAAAAGACAGAAGCAGATGAAAAATGTGAGGTTCTTTCCTATTGGCTTTTCTTAATTAGCTGTTTTAGATTCTAAAAGTTTAGTTCTTAAAGAAGTAATCCTGTAAATAATTTTAATGTCCTCCTCTAGTGCAGGCTCTTTTATGACTCAAGGACTTCAACTCCCAGAATTCCTGAGCCAACATGGCTCAGCTTGGAAACCTCTCCCTTTCCCCTCAGCATGGCTGGCTCAGGATTTCTGGGAGTTGAAGTCCACGAGTCATAAAAAAGAGCCAAGATTGCTAGCCCTGCAATAGGCTTAAGGAAAACCAATAAGGGAGCTGGGTTGTTTGTTTGTTTGTTTTGCAAAAAAAAAAGGTTCTGGAACGCCGTTCTGAGCGTTCTATGAGAAAAAAAGCCCTGGTCATAAGTCACTTTTTCCAGTGCTGTTGTAGCTTTGAATGGTCACTAAATGAACTGTTGCAAGTTGAGGACTATGGAAAGAAAAGTATGTCTAAGGCAGAAGCGTCATTGATTTCAGCTGCACTGAAGAGTGTCTCCTTATGTCCATTCATAGCTACTGGTCAAAGGACTTGACTATTGTTCACATCAAGCTGATTTTAGAAGCTTGTGGTTGTTGCTATTAGGCTGGAATGTCCTCACCCTGTAGGTGTGGGCCTGTGTGTAACCCTGATTATAAAGCAATTGTATGAGGTGGCCTCCTGGCTTTCTCTTGTTCACCTTTTAGCTTGGTTGAACACAACTTCATGGCTTGTTAACTAAGGCATTAAGAAGAGAACTCAATAGGGATTTACTAGTGATTGTTTGAGGATTAAATTAAATGACTGGCCTGTTGTACAATATTTTTCAGTAGATTGACATATATGGCTCTAATTGCCTTCATGTCTCTTCTCATTTACTACATTTGTATCTCACAGATTTGCTTTTTAAAGCACAATGAGGATAGAAAATTCTTACCGCACATTAAAGACTTCTCAAAGTTATTTCACGAATTTAGTGTGGCCTAAATATGCAGATTTTAGTATTAAACTATAGTTTAATTTATAATTACTCTTAAAATTAAAAGGTGTATTACCTCCTTTTTACATATTTTCTCATTCATAATCAGAGTTGTTGGATTGGGTGCCTTAAACAGAAGTTATTAACTACCTTTAAAACCAGATTTGCAAATGAGGATATTTTCTTGTTGTTTTAATTTAAAAGACAAAGGATTTTAATTCTGCAGCAACAACACAACTATATGAGCCAATGCATTTTCAAATTAGTTTAAATGTTTTCTTAAAGAAAAATCCCAAGTTTTATGGAAAGCAGGATTTGAAATTAGCTATACAAGTAGCTAATTTATTACTGCTTATGGAGCATTAACAACTCTGTTACATTTGTAATCTACGATTATTATTCATATAAAGGAATTATACAACGATTCCATAATGCTGCAGGTGATTTTTCCTTGCCAATGTAGCTTCTTAACTTGGAAGAATTTAAATAAGGTGAATTGTGGAATAGATGTTTAAGTATAAAATTACTTTATTATATAATAATTTCTTTGTCTGCTATATAATTCCAATATTATATGTGGTCTGAATTTGACAGCTTTTGATATTGAAAAAATAATAGACAAACAGAAGTATCAAACCAAATGTGATGAGAGCTTTACGTGTACAGAAAAACACTGCTGGAAAATGTAGTTTGATGAATTATTGATGGTCTATAATAGGAGAACTATCATACTGGAGATCTTTCTCCAGCTCTCTAGCAAACTGATTGTCTTCTATAACTATGTGAGATGTCTCTGACTGCTTTTTTTAAAAAGAATGCAGAAATCTTTGGTCACCAGCCAAATTTTTAGAATGAACTTTTTCTTTGACTTTTGGGATTCAGTTCTTTTGAGGATTGACTCATTTTATGAGGTTGTTAAATCAGTGCAATTAATTGATGAGAAGTCAGATTCCAGAACAAGTCAGGTAGGACTTTTTTAAAAAAAAAAAAAAAAAAAAAAACCTCATCAATTTGAATGTAGCACTCTGCTTAAATATATTTTCTGTCAGTGTGTCATATCATGTTGAATCTACTTCCTTTCCTGGACAATTATTTCTGTATTTGAATAAAATAACATTTGAAAACTGAAATAGCCTGCTGTGTTTTATACAGATTGTGTTGATTGAGAAATTGTCATGTCATTTGCAACCGGAATTTTGTAGGACAAGGTACACAATTTGAAGTTGCCATAATGTTGATCTTGAATGTCTCCAAAAAATTTCCCTGAAGGAGGAAATTTACCAAATAGGTGGAAAATCGGAATATTTATTTTATTGAATTAAAAAGTAAAAGGTAAAGTTTCCCCCGCACATGCGTGCTAGTCATTTCCAACTCTAGGGGCCGGTGCTCATCTCCGTTTCAAAGCCGAAGAGCCAGCGCTTGTCCGAGGACTTCTCCGTGGTCATGTGGCCGGCATGACTAGACACCAAAGGCGCACGGAACGCTGTTACCTTCCCACCGTAGTGGTCCCTATTTTTCTACTTGCATTTTTACGTGCTTTCGAACTGCTAGGTTGGCAGAAGCTGGGACGAGTAACAGGCGCTCACTCTGTTATGTGGCACTTGGGATTTAACCCGCCAAACTGCCAACCTTCTGATCGACAAGCTCAGCGTCCTAACCCACTGAGTCACCGTGTCCCTTTTATTTTATTATTATGGTATAATTAACATTACATTAAATTACATTTGTGTTCTAGACCCATCCATTTTATCCAGGCCTTATCTACAGTTTGGAGTGTGTTTTCTTCTATCATGTAGAAAGTAAGGACAATGGCCTTGATAAAAATAAACAAGAACTACTACCTAGGCAAAAGGGCTGTAACATTGTTAAGCCCAGAGAAATAAGATAATATTTGTAAGTTGCTCTGGCAGACACCTACCTGATTCATTGTGGTATAAGAAGTGGGGGGAGGTTCAGCATAACCAGACTTGCAAAATTCTATTATTATAAACCAATCTCTATAAAAATAATTTTATCCTTACTGCGGAATTGCTTTTCTGGGCTGCTCTACTTATTGTAGCTGATATCATGTCTCCCACTAAATAATCTCAAATTTTTGGAAAAAGTTGCAAATAAGAAGCATCTGTTTGCCTGTTAGGAATATTTATGATATATTCTCAGCTTTCAAAAAGAGGGGAAAGCTCAGAAGAGAATTCTGTAAGCAGGGGGAAAAAAACCTGAAAAAGTATAGAAATACTCAAATATATAAGTGGAAGTAAAAGAAACTGAACTTATAGTTAAGAAACACTGTTTCTTCAGATCAAGACTGCTCCTTAGGAAATAGGGAAATAACGTGTCTGCATTAATAGCTTTAATGGGCACCAAATAAAAATCTACTTATAGAACAAATATTGCCTCCTGGAGAAAAAAAAACACCTTTGGGACAACCACGACCTGGATGAATGAGTATCTCCATAGACAGTTAGTTATGCATTTTGGGATGAACACCCTTTGAACGATGGGAGGGCATGAATGGATTTCCAAAAAACATTGCAGACTACAGGAACCATTTGCGCTTCAGTTTGAGATGCAGACAACAAAGACTCATCCCCAACAGCCTGCATCTGTCTTCAACAGTGAAGGGACACAGGGCAGGGACCATCCTGCAGCTAAGAAGGCTCCACACACATTTGCACTACTCAGGTGACCCTGAGGACACAGGTCAACCTCCAGAGGGCACCAGAGACTCTCTAAAAGAATGCAAATGACCAGCTGTTTGCAAGGAGTATAAAAGCTTCCATTGCCCACCATCCAGTCAGAGCTGAAGAAGCTTCTGGTAGGAGAAGCGAAACGTCTTCAGAGAAAAACAAGAAAGTCCAGTTGCCTTCTGAAAAAAGCACCTTTGGATATAGAACCAATAACTAAAGAATTAGCAACTGTGGAAAAGACCTAATGTGAGGCACAAACAACGTAGTATGAAATATAAATCATAGGTCAGTCTGAACATGTTGTGAAATACTGATTACTACAAATGTCAAAACAGATAATACAGAAAAAAAATGGATTTAGAAGATGCTATAAGTTCAAGACTAAAATTTCAGTTAATATTATTGATGGATATTATTTGCATTGCAGGTGCTAATTCAATGACATTGACTCCTCAGCACTTCATGCCTACCAACATAAGGGGGCAATAATGTGTAGAGATTTAAGAGCTGACTCTGTGCCCTTCCTTTGCCTATTACTGCCTAAGGATTTGGTAATCCGAGATTCTGCATTTCTTCCCAGGTTTGTATTCCCGTGCTCTTTGCTGGACAGGTAGGAGCTAGGCTTTAGCTATTCCTGTAGCTTTCCTGTAAATAAATCCCTTTTTTGTTACAGTTAGAAAAATTGCTTTACTAATCATGGCTCAGATCAGTTTCCCACTCTCAGGAACGTTCAGTTGCACAAACAGAAGCTTCAAGCTCCAGGATTTTTTTTACATTAAAACTGAAAACTAATTGATGCCAAAGAAGCAGTGGACCATTTTCAACAGTGAATCACTATCCAGTTACAAGTAGGGGAACTATGCTGAGAGACAAGATGGTCCCCACAAACGCTGTGCTTTTACAGAAGTGGTAATTTTCATTTAAGAATAGATTCTCGTTTGCCTTGACATCTGAACCTACATCTGCTTATGCTGGGAATTCAGCACCCAGAATCCAGCATTAAAATACTGATGGTGTTGCAAATTTATTAGTAATAACCCTCCTCCTAATTATTTCATAAATGTGGCAGATAGATTCTAGCTTGCTCCTGGCTTGTTCAATATCCCATCTTTGTATTAAATTCTGTCTTAGTGTTATACGTGAACACGGCCAACATTCAGCTGTTCCTTTTACTCTTCAGAATCATTTCTGGAAAGAAAAATAAACATTAAAAGAGAGAAGTAAACAAAGGAGGATTGGAAGGATACACTGATAGTGTCTAGATGCCCCCCCCCCCAAACCCCTCTGCCATTGAAGCAAGATAATTGCATTTAAAAGTTTGCATTAAAAAGTTTTCCTGGAGATATTCTCCGAACGTTTTTCATAACCCTTTCAATACTCTGGTAAATAATATGCCTTTAGCACTGCTGTAAAGTTATAACTTGAAAGATTCTATAGCAGGTTCCACCTTTCATGCAAAGTCTTAGAAATCAACATAGGAAACCAAACAATTATGAGATGGATCTCTGCTTTTTCTGAATAAAAATGGGGATACTTTGTGGTCCAAGATCACACCAGCCTCCTCCAAATACTGTAGCAGTCTCTATATATTCAAAGGAAAACTTGGATTTTCAGCCAACAGAGATTGCACAAGCAAAGAAAGACTAGGGTGGATGGGGAGGCTTACCTGAGTGACTTCCCCTGCTGGCTTCCCCATTGACTTTGCTAGTGAGGAGCTAGCTGGGAAAATTGCAAATGGCAATCACATGATCGTGAGCTGTTTGGCAACCGGTTGTAAATGCAAACTGGTTGCCAAGTGCCCAAATCTTTTTATCACATAATTGCGGGGGCACTGTAACCGCCGTAACTTTAGGAAATTTGTATGGTTACTGAACAAATGATTGTAACATGAGAACTACATGTATGAATAATAATATCTATGTTTCCATTATTCAAAAACCAGGCAATATGAAATAACTAACAAAAAGGTCGTGATAACTCAGTCAATTAAACTATATATATAGTCAATTCAGCAATCAAACTGAATACAGCCCATAATATACCAAGGTCTAGAATAGGAAGTATATTTTCTACTTATCTCTCACCATAAACTCTGCATTATTTTGTATTTGGCAAAATATTACAATATCATATTTACTAGATATATTGATGAAAATATATTCTGTGTTCTTGAAACAAAAGCTAAATATGTTATATGAGTAATAAGTTAAATAAAAAGAAATACAGCATTTTTATAAACAACTGAGGACTTTATATCATAGCATAAAATCATAAGTTGAGGATTACTTGTACATAGCTATTTGATATAGAAAAACAATCCTGAATAAATGGAAAATGTATTTTGGCTCAAACATCTATTCAGTTTGTATTCTCAATTTGCCGAACCAAATCAGGAATTTCAAAATTTTAGAGATATGAAAGACCTACTTTACTAACAAAATAATATTTTAAAAACTATTTTAAAGATATATAAAACAAATTTCTGTTTGACTTGGCTGAATTATTAAAAAAAGCATCTGATTCACTAATCTACTGTTTGATTAAAATATTTGGAAAAGTTTGGAATTAATAAGAACATGACAGGCTTTTAAAATATTGCAATAAAAATGGAAGCAACAATGTGAAACACAAACCAAATAAGAAGAGGATTTTTTTCACGGTGACTATTTGTCTCTTTTGCTCTTCAATATGGCTTTGATTCCACTGATGATGATTTTGAATAAAATCTGATTAGGCTATGAATTATCCAAGCAAGTTTAAACAAAAGGTTCCAACATAGATGACCTGAAACTATAAACAAAATTATTTAAAGAAATGCAATTGCTTTTAAGTACAGTTTGAATCTTTAGTGATGACATAAAGACGGAATTTGGATTATACAAATGTGCAACACTAGAAATAAAAAAAACATTGAATTGCCCTATTGGAATTGAAATATGGAGTAGCAGTAAATTCAACGCATTGTCAATGGAGGAAAGTTGCAAGTATTTGGAGGTTTTTGATTAGAAGAAAGCAATATCTTGCCTGTCCAAATGAAAAAGAAAACCAACTATGGTATGTAAAATGAACTAAAAGTTTTAAAATCAAAGTTGATTGTTAATAATATAATCAAGGACATTATTACTTGAGATATTCCTGTAATGCATAGCGGATATTTTTGACTGAATTCACAGGTATTTCAGACAGCTAGAGCTGATAATCTGTGACAATATATAATGCATTTCACGCCAAAAAGGATAACAATAGTTTATATTTACAAAAGAAAATTGGTGATCATGGTTTGTTGAAAGTGAAGCAACTTCTGAAGGATGCTATCAGAGGCTTAAATGATTATATCCAAACAAAGAAAATACTAATAAATGTCTGCATGCAAAATATTTTGCATGTTCAGAATTAAAGCTGGCATACAAAACTGAACACAACAGTGAATGAAAAATGAGAAAGATAAATCTTGGCATGATAACTACCTGAAAGCAAGGTGAATGGTAACAAAGTTTGGCAGTGGCTTCAGATTAATTACATCAAGAAAGGAGGACTAATATTCAGAGCACAAGAACAAACACTAACAATAAATGCCATAAAAAGTAAATTTAAAAAACACAAACAATATCAAATGTAGATCCTGCAAAGAGAAAGGCGAGACTATTGACCATCTAATAAATAGCTGTAGCAAAATTGCTCTGGGAGTTTATAACACAAGACTTATCCTGTGGCTAAAATAGTACACTGAAATGTACAGATTTGTATTGATTTGACCTAACATTGAAAAATGTTCCATATAGATGTCACTAGCTGAAAAAGAAGAAGCAAGTTTTATATATAGATGTGGCAATACTAAATAACAGTAGAGTAGATTAAAAGAAGAGATTGGATAGGGCCTTAATAATCAAACATAGAGAGGGTGGGATAAACTGACAAAAGTTTTCCCATAGTTATTAGAGCATTAGGTATTATAATATTAGAACTATAAAAAAAATGGGAAAAAATAGAAATATTCAGATTGTAAAAAAACAGCTTTGCTTGCAACTGTATACTTAATATGATAATATTTGGTCAGGTCTTTGGCTTTGGGGTAAAACTTGAATTATTCTCAGTGCTTTTTTTCTAAAAAACAAAACAAAACACAGGTGCCGGAACTCTCATCTTGTTAATCTTTTATTTATATAATTTTATTTATATATTTATTTATATAATTAAAAAAATATATATATTTGATTCTTAACATAAATTTAATTTATTGTATTTAAGGCAAATGTTCATAGTAAATTCCAAAGTTTTGTCCAATTCTCCGGCAAATCTTTATGATTTGAGCCAAGTTTAATTCATAATTGCCTTTAGTTTTTTCATTGTTTTTGGCTCAGATGAAGTAATGCATCTTTCAGGTATTCACCAAATAAACTAGAATTTGTTGTAAGCATCTCCTTAAGTACAAACAGCTCATAAGCCAGACCTACCTATATTAGCAAACACATTATTGATGGCTTGTACATATGATTTTAAAGAGATGATGACATTAGTTCAAGTGAATGAGATGCTCCTATAACCCGAAATGCATGCTATTAATTCATCCCTGCCAAAATAGTTATTTTCATCAGACTTAGTTCATGATGAACTTAGAACACTAAGTTCTGTTTTATCAAATTTATCATGAAGACAGCATAGTAGGCTGCCATAGGGGTGAAAAATTGTGGGATAGCTCCCCCATGTTTATATACTGCAGGTGGGTATAGTAAAGATGGAATATTATGGGGTTTTTTGGCTACTTGGAAAATGATGGTTGCACTTTAATAGAGGAGACAACTTTTGTATATATAATATGACATATATTGAGCTCCTTTTGGAAGGACTAGCAGTGAGGGATAATAGATGTCTAATACAAGTGCATATGCTGCCTTCAACATATGTGTGCTTAATTGATGGAGTCATGTTACTGACAAGATAATGAATTGCAAAGAAATTGTTATTAATACATAAGTTAAACATTTTGTTTCTGTTTCTTTACAACTGCTGATAAAAATGGCCTGGCTATGTTCAAATTATACACACAGGAGAACAGGCTTAGGTGAGGGGGAGACAATTCTATCTATTTATGAATATGAATGAATATATCCATAATTGCCCATTGTATTTTAACAATGATATAGAATGTGCTATGAGGAGCTTACAGTTTACATTTCTTATTCTTGGGGAATTAATGACAGAAAGAATATGGATTGAAAAAATTAGGTGCAAAAGTAACATTAGATAAATATGAGAAAATATAGTTGCATATCCTTAAGTAATTTATGAAAAAAATGCTTAAGATTACCACTTCAGATAAGACGTACAAAATCTGCAAGAATCCAGATAACCACTAAAATAGTAGCCATGAGACAGTTCCTGGCTGAGGGAGGTAACCCCCTGCCCCTCTAGGCCACATGGGACGATGTGGTCAAACCAGGTTAAGTCAGTGCATCCATGCGAGGTGATGTGTCTGCTCAGCAGCAATTCCTATTGGCTTTCGAAAGTCAATAGAGGGAGTAGCACAGCTTGTGGAAAAGTTGAAAAAATCCATCAAAAAAAGGTGCCGGAACTCTGTTCTGAGCGATCTATGAGAAAAAAAGCCCTGATTATTATTATTATTATTATTATTATTATTAATAATAATAATAATAATAATAATAATAATAATAATATTAATATTAATATTAATAATAATAATAATAATAATAATAATAATAATAATAATAATAATAATAATAATAATAATAATAAGAAGAAGAAGAAGAAGAAGAAGAAGAAGAAGAAGTAGTAGTAGTAATAAGTTGGAAGGGACCTTGGAGGTCATCTAGTCCAACCCCCTGCTCAGGCAGGAACCCTCTACCATTTCAGACAAATGGCTGGCAAGTCTTTTCTTAAAAACTTCCAGTGTTGGAGCATTCACCACTTCTGGAGGCAGGTTGTTCCACTGGTTAGTTGTTCTAACTGTCAGGAAGTTTCTCCTTAGTTCTAGGTTGCTTCTCTCCTTGATTAGTTTCCATCCGTTGCTTCTTGTCCTGCTTTCAGGTGCTTTGGAGAATAGCTTGACTCCCTCTTCTTTGTGGCAGCCCCTGAGATATTGGATCACTGCTATCATGTCACCCCTCACCCTTCTCTTCATTAAACTACACATACCCAATGCCAGCAACCATTCCCTATATGTTTTAGCCTCCAGTCCCCCAATCATCTTTGTTGCTCTTCTCTATACTCTTTCTAGAGTCTCGACATCTTTTTTACATTGTGGTGACCAAGACTGGATGCAGTATTCCAGGTGTGGCCTTACCAAGGCATTGTAAAGTGGTATTAGTACTTCACGTGATCTTGATTCTATCCCTCTGTTAATGCAGTCTAGCACTGTGTTGGCTTTTTTGGCAGCTTCAGCACACTGCTGGCTCATATTTAAGTGATTGTCCACTAGGACTCCGAGATCTCTCTCACAGTTACTACTATTGAGCAAGGAACCACCTATACTATACCTGTGCATTTGATTTTTCCTGCCTAAATGTAGAACCTTACTTTTTTCACAATTGAATTTCATTTTGTTAGATAGTGCCCAGTGTTCGAGTCTGTCCAGATCCTCCTGTATCTTAAGCCTATCTTCTGGAGTATTGGCTATTCCTGCCAGCTTGGTGTTTTCTGCAAATTTGATGAGTTCCCCATCTATCCCCTCATCCAAATCATTGATGAAGATGTTGAAGAGCACTGGGTCCAGAACAGAGCCCTGGGGCACCCCACTACACACTTCCTTCCATGTAGATGTGGTTCCATTGAGGACCACATGCTGAGTACGGCCTGTCAGCCAGCTACGAATCCATCTGGTGGTGATGCTATCTAACCTACATTTTTCTATCTTATCAAGTAGTAGGTTGTGATCTACTTTATCAAATGCCTTACTGAAGTCCAAGTAAATTATATCTACAGCATTCCTCTGATCCACTAGTTTTGTCACTTGGTCAAAGAATGCAATAAGATTTGTCTGGCATGATCTGTTTTTGACAAACCCATGTTGGCTTTTAGTGATAACTTTGTTCGCATCAAGGTGTTCACTGATTTGTTGTTTGATTATCTTTTCCAGAATCTTCCCAGGTATTGAGGTCAGGCTGATAGGTCTCTAGTTTCCTGGATCTATTTTTTTCCCTTTTTTGAATATGGGAACTACATCAGCTCTCTTCCAGTCCTCTGGTAGTTCCCCAGTGCTCCAGGATCTTTGAAAAATATAGTTCAGTGGTTCTGAGATCACGTCTGCCAGTTCCTTGAGAACCTTGGGGTGTATTCCATCTGGTCCTGTCAATTTGAACTCGTCTAGGCTGGACAGGTGCTCACTTACCATTTTCTTGCCTATCTTAAGTTGCGTTTCTATTCTGTTTTTTAAGGCACTGGTTTTGGTAGGTTGGACTATTTTTTCCCTTTGTGTAAAGACAGATGCAAAAAACGAGTTAAATAGTTCTGCTTTCTCCCTGTTTCTTGCCACTCCCCCCACTAATGGACCAATCATTTCCTTAACTTTTTTCTTGTTTCTTATATGTTGAAAGAAGCTTTTTTTTGTTATTTTTGACTTTGGTCGCAAGCCTTAGTTCATTTGGAGCCTTAACTTCCCTCACTTCATCTTTGCACGTATGGGCTGTTTGCTGATATTCTGCCTTAGTTATGTGCCCCTCTTTCCACTTCTTATACTTGTCCTTTTTATCTTTCAGTTTATCAGAGAGTTCTTTATGCAGCCATGCTGGTTTCTTTTGAGAGCTGTTATTTTTCTTCTTTGTTGGTATTGTACTAGATTGGGCCTTTATTATCTCACTTTTCAAAATTTCTGAAGCTTCTTGAGTTGTTTTCCCCTTTAGGATTCTCATCCATGGAATTCTTCCCAAGGTCTCTCTAAGTTTATTGAAATTAGCTCTTTTAAAGTCCAAGACTCTAGTTTGGCTGTATTCTATTGCTTGTGCTTCCATAATGTTGAATTCCAAGCATGTGCTGAGCATTCTTCAAAAGAATAAATAAAAAGAAGTCCCTGTGGATTTTACTCTGCTAATCATTGCTGACTATAGGGGTCAGTGCTCATCTCCATTTCAAGGCCATTGAACAGCACTGTCCAAGGACATTTTCGCATTCCTGTAATGAATGTCAGCGTGGCATTATAGAGCACTGTTACCTTCCACCAAAGTGGTAACTATTTATCTACTTGCAATTGCATGCAAGGTTGGCAGGAGCAGGAGTGAGGATGGGAGCTCACCCTGTTGTGTGGCACTCAGCTCTCAAACCTGGACTGTCAGCTTTTTAGCTGACAAGCCCAAAGTCTTAACAACTGAGCCATCATACCAACCCTATAATAATAAATAACCACTGCAATATAGTGTAAAAAATAGTTCTGTGTAGGCTGCTAATTTGTTGAATTAAGCTGCTTAGAGTGCTCTTTATAAGAAAGTTTGGGAACTTGCATATCTGTCAGGGTTTTAGGTTTTTATTCAGTTATTCAAATTATAGAAATAATGGCAGCACAACTATTTTAGCATGTATAAAGTGAAAACTCTTCTAAAAGATATTTCATTTTTTTTCCATTGTTCTAAATTTGCATTCCTCAAATTATAGTCTCGTATAAATATTTAGAATACATGTTAGTTTGTCAGGTTTTATGAATGGGAATAACATTGAGGGTGTGTGTGATACCTTTCATTCTGCACAGTTTAAAACTCTTTTGATAAAATATTTGATTTTTATTCTGACAACCCTCCGTAACATGATGTTTCTAGGTACCACATGCAGAGATTATCACCTTTTTGTATGTAGGACCAGACTTGTTGAACTGCATAATTATAAATGTATCAGAGAAAATAACTTTCTACCAACATCCCCACCCTCATTTTACCATAATTGATAGACAGTTGTTTGGAATTAGAACAGTTTCCCAAAGCTGACAACAGATGCCTCAAGCTAATTTCTGCATAGGAGAACAAGATCTACAGCAGGTTCTAAGAGAATTTGGGGCTCTTCATCAGCTATAAAGCAGGGAGAAATCATTGAGGTTTTCTGAATTTCTGAATATTTAAATGGGAACTGCCTAGGGGATTGGATAATGAGGTTAACTATAAACTCCCATTTGCTACTGGAGTTACATGGCACACAGTAGTGCATGCTTGAATTACAGGAAATTCAGTGCATGTAAAAATTGAGTTTAACTCTACTATACATATACCTAAGTTTCTTTGGCCATGATTTTAGAAAAGATATAGTCTAGATCAGGGGTCTTCACACTTGGCCCTTTTAGGACAGGTGGACTTCAACTCCCAGAATTTCTCAGCCAGGTAGGCTGACTGAGGAATTCTGGGAACTGAAGTCCCCAAGTCCTAAAAGGGCCAAGTTTGAAGACCCCTGGATTACGTTATGAGTGTACCTTCAGTAGTACCAGGAATAGCCCCTGCATCAGGTAACTTGGCTCTTTGGCATGATTCTCATTCTTCAATGATTATTTATTGTGTACTATGTTGAATCATAGAAAGAAAACTGCTACAGTCACCCACATGGTACCCTATAATCTCAGTTTCAAAATAAGTATAAAAATCACACATGATTTAGGCCTCTCATTTCAGGGACATTCCTGAATTAGTATCTCAAAGTAACAGAGCCTACTGATTGAATTTAACATGACCAGCAACTAGCAGATACAATGGAATCCCTTTCAAATGAATTAAAGGACTGTAAGGTGAGGGACGCGGTGGCTCAGTGGGTTAGGACACTGAGCTTGTCGATCAGAAGGTCGGCAGTTTGGCGGGTCGAATCCTGAGTGCTGCGTAACAGAGTGAGCGCCTGTTACTCGTCCCAGCTTCTGCCAACCTAGCAGTTCAAAAGCACGTAAAAATGCAAGTAGAAAAATAGGGACCACTACGGTGGGAAAGTAACAGCGTTCCGTGCGCCTTTGGTGTCCAGTCATGCCGGCCACATGACCACGGAGATGTCCTTGGACAAATGCTGGCTCTTCGGCTTTGAAACGGAGATGAGCACCGGTCCCTAGAGTTGGAAACGACTAGCATGCATGTGCAGGGGAACCTTTACCTTTACCTTAAAGCAAACAAATACAAAGTAATGTATGTAAGAGAAGTACTGAAACATATGAAGGAATTGAGTATGTCTAGTCTAGTGAAAAGAAAGACCTTACCTTTTTAAGGTGAGGGATAAAATAAGGCAGCACATACAGTATGTTTTTTTTTCATATGTACAGATTGCATAAAACATTTAAATTAATTGAAGAAACTTCCAAAAAAGACAAATGTGTGACTTTATTATGTATATGCAATTATCTAAAGGTAATTGTTATTAACTGAAACCATCTGCTCTGATTCAATTCTTGCCATTATTTTAAGACAGTAATGTAGGACTAGGTAATCAGAATGTGGGCTGAAGTACCTACACAAAAGAACATCCATTAAAAAGCATTCCTATGGAGATGAAAACTAAGTTTATGTTACCTGGTGCATAAATTATTTGCATATATCTGCCAATATATGTAAAAACTGACTTTATGTAGGTAGATGATGTCAGAAGAATTCAGAGGCATTTATGTACAAAATAGCAGGTCACTGACTCATACCATTTTAATTCTATATAGTTCTTGAAGTTGTAATTGTCTGATTGATATTGAAGGTTGTGGGCTCCTGTTTTAATCATATGATATCCAATTTAGGAGGAGGATTTAGGATTTATGATCTTTACCTCAATAGTGACGATGGAAACACAGATGGTAGCTGTAGTTTTCTTGGTCAAGTAAGTAAAACTCTTATGAATAATGCCACTCATTAAACATTTTCTTTTCTTTGCCTCCTTGCTATCTGTCAGCATGACAAATTCTAAACCTGAGAAAAGCAGTTGGATGAGTAAGAGAAAATCTGAATAATTTCAATTGTTAAAGAAACCGGGTTTGGAATATTCATATATCTTGTGTGTATACTCAGTTAATTCAGTTAACACAACACAGAGTTAAAGTAAAATTACAGAATGCAAGTTAGGGGTGGGTGGGTGTTAAGATAATTGTTTGTTCTTTTCAAGAAAAGAGGAAGAAGAAACAATTAACACAAACTGAATAGGAGTACACTTTAAGCCCTAAGAGGAAAGGCTTAACCTAATATGTAATTAACACTACAACTTGCAACAGGATATAATTGGGGTCAAGGGATCAAACATCTTTAAATGCTTATTAGATATCTTTAAAGATAATGAGGATATCCATGCATGAATTAAATACATTTTCATTAAAGAGATGTTACAGTTATTCACACTTCCAGTGTCTAAAAACCAGGCAAGTCCAAAAATTATTTTTAGGCTCTTGTAAACAGTCTGTAAATGCTAGGACTACCCTCTCTGACTATCTACCATCTCTTGGCTGCAAAAATCAGAACAGCCACAGAATGGTAGGAAAGAAGAGTTTTCTGTACAGTATTTCTTTGTTAACCCCTAGGTCAGGGGTAGGCAACTTTGGCTCTTTTATGACTCGTGGACTTCAATTCCCAGAATTCCTGAGCCAGCCATGCTGCCTCAGGAATTCTGGGAGTTGAAGTCCACAAGTCATAAAAGAGCCAAGGTTGCCTACCCCTGCCCTAGGTCATGCAGATTGTTGTAGCTCAGATTTGTTAGCCCAACTTAATGTAGTTTTCAACTTTAAATTGCTATACTTTTTCCCAGAGCATATCACAAACTTCTGAGATACTCAAAGCATATACAAGATCTGTATTCCCTAGAGAGCTGTTGAAGATCCAGCCGATCCGAATCTGACCGATTGCGACTAAGAACCTATATTAGGTCTTATCTCGCAGCGATAAGGGTGGCGAGGTCTAATCACTTCGCTACCCTTATCGCGTCTGCAGATAATCGCCAGGCCGCCCTGTTTAGGGTGACCCACTCCCTCCTTAATCAGGAGGTGAGGGGGGAACCCTTGCAGGGTCATGCCAAGGAGTTTAGTCTACATCTGTCGGACAAAATCGCTCGGATTCGGACCGGTCTGGACTCCGATTGGGCAGAGTCTGACAATCAGGACGCGGGTGGTCTTGTCGATGTTATCTGGGAGGAGTTTGATCCTGTGACTCCGGAGGAAGTGGACAGGATTATGGGGAGGTTGAGCTCCACCACATGTTTATTGGACCCGTGCCCTTCCTGGCTGGTTTATGCGGCTTGGGAGGGGACACGAGGCTGGTTCCAGGCGGTTATATCTGCCTCTTTGAGTGAGGGCAGTTTCCCTGCCATCTTGAAGGAGGCGGTGGTGAGACCTCTCCTCAAGAAGCTTGCCTTGGACCCAGCAGTGTTAAATAACTTTCGTCCGGTCTCCAACCTTCGCTTTCTTGCGAAGGTTGTTGAGAGTGTGGTGGCGCATCAGCTCCCTCTGGTTCTGGATGAAGCGGATTATCTAGACCCGTACCAATCGGGTTTCAGGCCCGGGCACAGCACGGAGACGGCATTGGTCGCTCTGGTGAGTGATCTCTGGAGGGCCCGGGACAGGGGATATTCCTCTGTCCTAGTTCTATTAGACCTCTCAGTGGCTTTCGATACCATCGACTATGGTATCCTGCTGCGGCGTCTCAGGGGATTGGGAGTGGGAGGCACAGTCTTTCAGTGGTTCTCCTCCTATCTCCTGGGACGTTCGCAGTCGGTGTTGGCAGGGGGACAGAGGTCGACCTCGAGGCCTCTCGCTTGTGGAGTTCCTCAGGGGTCAGTCCTCTCGCCTCTCCTGTTCAACATCTACATGAAACCGCTGGGTGAGATCATTCGTGGTTTTGGAGTTGGGTATCATCAGTATGCTGATGATACCCAGCTTTTTATTTCGACCCCAAACCACCCCAGTGATGCCCTTGACGTGATGTCCTGCTGCCTGGAAGCGGTTCGGGTCTGGATGGGGAGGAACAGGCTTCAACTCAACCCCAACAAGACTGAGTGGCTGTACGTACCAGCATCTCGGGATATTCAGAATATTCCATCTCCTTCTATGGGGGGGTGAGCTATTACTCCCCGTAGATAGGGTTTGCAACTTGGGAGTCCTTCTAGATTCACAGCTTACTCTGGAAGACCATATAATAACTGTGACTAGGGGGGCCTTCGCCCAGGTTCACCTGGTGCGCTAGTTGTGGCCCTATCTAGATTGGGATGCCCTGCGTATGGTCACTCATGCACTCGTGACCTCTTGTTTAGACTACTGCAATGCTCTCCACATGGGGCTGCCCTTGAGGTCCACTCGGAGGCTCCAACTGGTACAGAATGCAGCCGCGAGAGCTGTGTTGGGAGTCTCCCGATACTCCCATGTTACACCTCTGTTCCGTGAGCTGCATTGGCTCCCAGTTGTCTTCCGAGTGAGATTCAAGGTTCTGGTAATGGTTTTCAAGGCCCTACATGGCATGGGTCCGGAGTACCTTAGGGATCACCTGCTGCCGGCATCAACTTCCCTCCGCCCTGTGCGTTCCCACAGAGAGGGCCTCCTCAGGGTGCCACCGGTCAGAGAATGTTGGCTGGTGGCTCACAGGGGGAGGTCCTTCTCTGTGGGTGCCCCGGATTTATGCAATCGGTTGCCGGTTGAGCTCCAGATGGCGCCCGACCTTTGCTCCTTCCGACGCGATCTGAAGACTTACTTGTTCGAACAAGCCAGCCTGGCCTGATGGGGGATGGGTTGGGATTTTATTGTTGTTTTAAATATATTTACTTATTGTTTTAGCTTGGGCATTTCGTTTAATTTCTTTTAACTTTTGTATCTTTGTATTTTTATATGTTGCCCTCTTCACTGCCCTGAGTCCTTCGGGAGAAGGGCGGTGTACAAATAAAATTATTATAAATTATTATATTATTTTGCTACTTGATTATTCCTTAGAATCATCTGTATCTCTTAATCAATTGCCCGTCTTCATGTTCTTAAAGACCCAATGTTCTGTGCAAGGATATGCAATGGAAAAGCTTCCAGGCCTCATGTAATTTTTCTAAGTCCTTGATGTATTACTAGAGACTCCAGTATAGCCACCTAATTGCAATTTTAAGTCAGGCTGAATGGAGCAACCATTAAATCCAGATATATTAGGTATATTTCATTCATATGCTATAAGTTAAATTAAGATCTTATATGAAACTAAATGAAATCAGCTTTAGCTTTAGACTTAACCTTCCTGATCCCATAATCATGGATTCATCTATTGTCAAGGTGACCTCTGGTGCACATGAAAAATCTATCTGCATCCATCCTTTGGACATATTCATTTTCAGAGTAATAATTATATTTATTGTTGTAGTAAGTAAGATAATTGCATAAAAATGAAGGAATATCCATGTAATGTTTCAAAGATGTTAAAACGATTATGGCAATAAAACTTTGTGGATTATAAACCAGTACATCAAATGCAAATTGGTAGAATCAAAAAGGAAGTGTGGTATTTATCTTTGCTAACTAATAAAGAATTGCTTTAGAAATCCTCTCTTTTTCAGGATTATCCTTAGCTTGGAAGAAGGGAGTTGGCTCACTGCTTGGCAAAGATCCAGATGACAAACTGAATGGCAGCAAAGTGGTAAGAGTCTTTATTTCCTTACTGCTATCAACTGGTCTTCTCAATTTCTGCAGTCCAGATTAGGTAGCCTTGGATATGGGTACAGTAATTGCTGGATTGTTCTAAAAAAAGAACTACTTTGATTCTAGGACAAACAACATCTTGCCTACAAATGCTGATATAACATGCACATGAAAATCAGAAGGGAGAAGAACCACCTTGGTGAGAACCTGAATAGAACAACGGTAAATATTTCCTTATATCCATTGGATAGTCTGATGTTCCAGGGGATAAGATGTGTGTATAACCTGTGATTTGGCCCTGGGAACTGCTACTTTATCTCCTTCCATGTATATAAATCAACTTGGCCACTTCATTTACTTGACTTATTAGTGGAACAGCTCAGAAAAACACATGCTGCAACAGCTGTGTTATTCTTTGTACCTCTGATCCTGCGTGGCTAAAGTAGAGGAAACTGCACTCCTAGTTTGGGAAAGATCATCTGTCTTCTCCTTTGAACAAATTGACAACTTGGAGAAGGGGGTCTATAGAGATTCTTGTGTAAGGGACAACTTACAGAAGAGGGCTGTTAGGACAAATTTGTTCCAGTGATTTCAATAGTTAGTCGGCCAAACAGTAGTTTTCCACTAAAGAAGAAATTCTGGGAGTTCTTCCAGATCCAACAACACAGGAGAGTTTTTGCCATGAATGCTAATCCTTTCGGAATGCTGCAATTATCACCTATGAGATAGATGCTAAATGGTTCCCTAAAAAAACAATTATCTGATCTTCTCTAAGAAGGTAGCGCTACTGTTCATTCCTGATTTGAAGAAGAAAGCCAAATTAAGATTGCTCCTTCTGTATTCCATGTGCAGCAAAGAGAAACCAAGATTCCCTTCCCCTACACACACACACACACACACACACACACACACACAGCCCCATTTTATAAATATTCATACAGCGAATCACACTTGATTTCAGAGTCTTTGTCTTCCTATTAAAGTATAAAAAGAAAATGGAAGGTAATTCACTGAAGTGAATACCTCCTAGGCATACCTCCTTCTTCTAGATATTCTGAAATTATATTTCCCACAGAAGGCTTCCCCCTCTCCATTTAAGTGAATGAAAAAGAAGGAACAGTCAGCTTCTTTGCTTCAAATTTGATGGCATAGAATATGAAGCACAGTGTTTGGTCTCTCCTTTGATAGTTTCTCACTCAGTGATTTATAAAAAATACTTTGCAGAGACACCATCCATCTTGAATTCTTTGTTTTGAAGCCAAATTGCTCCAGGTGGCTGAACCAGATGCTAGCACCTTGATGACGCCCTAGTTAGTATACTGTTTTAATAGATACTAATTACCCATTCAATGTCATTACTCCGTCTTCCTGGCTCTAACTCCAAGTTACAGAGCAAGTTTCAACAGCCATGTAAATAGATCTCTCCTCCTCATATATGAGATTATAAAACCTGGATTAAGAATTTGTGAAGTGGGTTAGCCCTCGCATACTCTTGGAACTGAAAAGTTAGCTTTAGATTTTTCAGTTCTCTAAAAAGAAAATATTTCTTTTTAGATGATATTATCCTCTAAAATAATGTTTTCATGTTTTTAGAAGACTATGCTTTGCCTCTTCCAGTTTTCTTTTGATTATCAATAATTCCCCCCCGCCCTCTAAAATATTCTAACCAGTCCTGTCCAGGATCACACAGCTCTATGAATTTAAAATGTTCCTTGAATTCAATGATATCTGTGCATGGCTATTTTATGTGCAGCCTGAATCTTTCCATGTTCCTGAATTCTTGCCTGTGAAAGAAGCAACTTGTATGTGCACGCAGATGCTATGTTGCAACTTCAGAGTTTTTTCTGTTTTTAATTATAGATCATATTTATATTCCAATCTTAGATAAAGAGCAGAATTTTGCCCCATAAAAACAGATGAACAATATCTTCCAGATAGGTTGAATTACAGCTCCCAGGAATCCTTGCCATTTTAATTGTTGCCCATAATTGCCTGAAATTTCCTACAACTGTAATTCAATACTTCTGAAGAGATCACCAGGATGAGGGCAGCTTCAAGGAACTCACTTGCTTATCTTCTTACACTGAATTTGAACATACATTAACTGAATCCCAGTGAAATAAGCATTGCTGTATGGCAGCTATCTGAAGGTAAACATACCGGAAGCCAGTAATGAGTGGAATAGTACATATGGATTCTGCTTTGGGCATCTTGGTGGAAGAATAGAGTGAAAATATAACAAACATCTAGTTTTAAACTCAGACACTTGTTTAACATTATCCAGACCATTAAGAGAAAATATAAGTAGTAAATGATGCGTTCTAATAATACTGTAAGTTAGGCAAGATGTTAAAATGTGAACTCTAAAAATCAAATTCTGGATGTACGACAAATCCAGAAATGGATATGGTCTTTATATTCTTTTAAAGTATATAATAAAGAACAGGAATAGAACTTTTAACAAATACTGTTAAGGGTGAAGTTTCATTCTCCAAACTTGTGGGTTGGTTTCCATACGTTTCATTACCAGGCTAGGTAACATCTTCACCGGCGTTACCTAGCCTGTTACCTGTTACTTAGCCTGGTAACCAAATATTCGGAAACCAACCCACAAGCTTGGAGAACAAACCTTCACCTTCAACCTACACCCGAGCTACAGATATTCACCACTATTGCAAAAATATTGTTAAATTCATGTAAACCACTGAAGTTAAGCATTGGTAAATTCCTTGGGTTAATATTTATAACAAGACAGACTCTTGACTTGCCTAGAAGTTAGAACCCAGCCCATCTTAAAGCAGATATATCTTAAGCTAGTATTTCTCATGAGGAAAATAGATGTGAGTGCCATTTTATTGTTGGTATATTATTCTACATGTTGAAAAAGATCTTACTCATCAGTTTCATGCATACCTTAAATAGCACAGAGGGAAAACTGAAGTCCTGTGGATCCCAATATTACCAGTGTTTGGGGTTTAGCTTCCAAATACTTTCTTTCTTGCTGTGACCTGCTAATAGGAATGGAACTAATGTGGCACTAAACAATTTCATTCAGTACAAATTATACATCTCCTTGAAATTAGAATAATTTTCCACGGATAACTCTTGTGTAGGTTGTATAATTGGTCTGTTGCCCGAAGAGTCTATAAAATAGACAAACCCTCCTCCACAGTTATACTAACTGTGTAGCCCAAATGGATGACAGTGAATCATACAACAATGATTGTATGATTCACAATCATACAACAATGATACATACAACAAGGTAAAAATAAAGTATGAGTTATGAAGTGATTGAGTTTCATTTGCTTGCTCAGAATTTGGACTGGAATAAACCAGTCAACTAATTGAAAAAGCGCCTCCCTGATGAATACAAGATGAACTAATTTGACAGGGCACCCTAGAAAATTGGAAACATTTATCTAGCTTTGCATGACCATAGATGGGTGGCTGGAGGAATTATGACAGAGTACAGATGGGCAGAAAAGGCTATTTTTTTCCCTTTCTACTCTATTTCTCTTCTACTCATCATTAATCAGAGGCCAGTGCCATGAAGTTAGGAGTCAGCAAGCTCGACTGTCAGTAGACAGAAACAACAATGACTCTACATGGTATGTGTTTACATTTTCAGGTTTAGGGCGTTTTGCATTTGATTGCCCTGCTAAAACCTCCCAGGTAACAGCTATGTGCCATGTTTGTAGAAAGGGGTGGCATTTTATAAGCAGATACAAGGATTTTGGGAGGTCTTGCTAAGCAATGACCTTTGGTCCTTTCTGTTGTTCTTCATATTATGATTAGCTCTGAAATAAATCTTCACATTCTAGTAAATTCTGGTGCTATAACCAACTTCATCAACTTTTCCATTTCAGAAAAATATGCATTGCTCATTCAACCTATAGTACCCCTGTTTGTGATGTAAACCATTGAAGGCAGGGTCTTCTGATCTGGGCCTACTTCTGAATACTCTTCTACTCACTGTATGTGATTATCAAGAAGTTCTGCAACTTCCTTTGAATTCATCTTTGCAGTTGCCTCTGTTGCTAGGCTGGGTAGTCTTTAAATCCATATATTCATGAGGAATATATTACATTTGACTTTAGGTAAAGGTAAAGGTTCCCCCGCACATGCGTGCTAGTCGTTTCCGACTCTAGGGGCCGGTGCTCATCTCCGTTTCAAAGCCGAAGAGCCAGCGCTTGTCCGAGGACGTCTCCGTGGTCATGTGGCCGGCATGACTAGACGCCAAAGGCGCACGGAACGCTGTTACCTTCCCACCGTAGTGGTCCCTATTTTTCTACTTGCATTTTTACGTGCTTTCGAACTGCTAGGTGGGCAGAAGCTGGGACGAGTAACAGGCGCTCACTCTGCTACGCGGCACTCGGGATTCGACCCGCCAAACTGCCGACCTTCTGATCGACAAGCTCAGCGTCTTAACCCACTGAGCCACCACGTCCCTCATTTGACTTTAAGACATGCCAAACTTGCAACGCCCTTAACCTAAGCTTTATAGATCAGTAGGAATTTTCTCCTATTCAACCTGCCAAATACTTTGATTGTGGTGACATTTTTAGGACAAAAGAGACACAAATGTCTGTGACTGTAGGTTCTGGGGACCAGATTTATACTATGTGCCAGTATCCCAGGATTCCTAATGATAAATAGCAGAAATAATATATTTACCCCCTGGCATTTCCATCAAATGCTCCAACTACTTTCGTCAAGAAGTTGTTCCCTGGGCTTCCAGTTTGCGATTGCGGCACCAGTGGATGTGCGCGGTGATCGTTCTCTCCGCCACCCAGTTTTCTCTCGCCGGGGGACCCTGAAAAAGGTCAAAGGTCACCCTGGAGGAGTGACAAGCATGAAGAGGACTCCCAACTGATCATGGAAGGCCGGCAGCCTTTCTATTTGATCCGGGACAGCTCTTTGGACCAACAGAGAAAAGATCAGCCATTAACATGGCTGATCACTAAGCCGCTACCAGCTGTGGCCAAAATTACTACCAAGCACAATGAAGCCACCATGGAGGAATTGGCTGAACTTACCTTCTTTGTATCCCAAGTATTTTCCTGTAAAAGCTTCTTGAAACTTCTCCCCCCACCATTTTAAAATGATGGTGTTTGACTACCTTGGGGAAATAAAGCCCTGAAAAGAACAACTAAAACAACTAAAAAGACAACTAAAAGAACAACTACAATTGGCCTTGCATTTTTGATATTTGGAGTCCCCAAAAGTCCCTATTTCTACAGGGACCTATTACCTTATCTACTTGTTAAAAGTTGAAAAATAATTTAAATTGGATAAAAGCCTAATTTGAATTTGGAAAAAGATATAAAGCTGAAACAGATGGGTGGTGAAACAACCCTAGGAATAGTAGAAGTGAACATTTACTGACTTTTATTAAAAAATAGCCTCCACTAAAGGACTATCTGTAACTATCCTAGAAATGGAGGAATATCACCAACAAATTTCAGCTAACTATAAGCTTATACAGTCACTCATGCGCTCATGACCTCCCATCTAGACTACTGCAACGCTCTCTATATGGGGCTGCCCTTGAGGACCACTCGGAGGCTTCAGCTGGTGCAGAATGCGGCCGCGCGAGTTGTGATGGGGGTTTCCCGATACTCCCATGTAACACCTCTACTCCGCGAGCTGCATTGGCTTCCGGTTGCCCTCCAGGTGAGATTCAAGGTGCTGGTGATGACCTATAAAGCCCTAAATGGCTTGGGTCTGGGATATCTGAGGGAACACCTGCTGCCGGCATCAAGCTCCCTTCGTCCAGTGCGCTCCCACAGGGAGGGTCTTCTCAGGGTGCCGCCGATGAAAGACTGTCAGCGGATAACACCCAGGGGAAGGGCCTTCTCTGTGGGTGCGCCTACCCTCTGGAACCAGCTGCCCATGGAGCTTAGGACTGCCCCCGACCTTCGCACATTTTGCCGGGACCTGAAGACCTGGCTCTTTGAGCTCTCCGGCCCAGGCTGAGAATTTTTAACTGGGGTTTTTAATTTTAGGGATGATTTAATCTTTTTTAATTTGTTTTAACTTTTGTACTGGTTGTTTTAAATACCCTGTAAACCGCCCTGAGTCCTTCGGGAAAGGGCAGTATATAAATATAATAAAATAAATAAATAAAAATAAATACTTGAAAAAATTCTTAAAGCTACTGAAATAATGAAACCCAGACTGAAAGACAGGCGCCAGCTTAAACCTACAAAATGAAACCCTGACTCCAACTAAAGAATTTACAATCCAAGAAGCAACAGAAGAGGAAGAAATTAATATCAAGACAGAGGATTTTAAAGTTCAACAAGCACAATCTACTGAGAACTTTGACAGCCAAACCCTGACTGCAGTTAAAGAACTTACAACCCAAAAAGCAATAGAAGCAGAAGAAAGCAATACCAAGACGGAGGGTGCTAAAGATCAACAAGTACAGCATATTGAAAATCTAGACAACCAAATAACAACTACAACATTGGACATGACTGTTTACTTAAACCAGATGAAACCTGAGGAAGAAGGAGACCAGACTGAATTGAAGATAAATATACCAAACCAAACATGGAGATTTGAACTACCAGAGCAGCAATCTAATGATTATAAATGGGCCAGTTCCTTTGGAAAATTGATAACTAGATGGCTTCCTTTAATTCAGATAATATGTACAGGAATGAAGTGAGATCCAGCTAATGATTTAAAGGCACTGATATATGCTTGGCATAAAAAGAAAGGTAGAGTTAGATTTTAAAAATGGTTTTTTTATTTATGATAAAAGATAAAGGTAAAGGTTCCCCCGCACATGCGTGCTAGTCGTTTCCGACTCTAGGGGCCAGTGCTCATCTCCATTTATGATTTTTATGATAGAAGAGCCTAAAGTCTCAATTAATGGGCTAAAGGGAGATTTTGAAATAAGGGGAAAGATGAATATAGATTTAAATATTATAGAAAATGATAAAAAAGAGAAACTAATTGGCTTAATCTTTAGGATCTAGATTTATAAGGAAAATGAAAATTAATTATTAGGATACAGTTTTGAACTTTAATATAAAAGATGGACTGAGACAATAAAGGATATTTTATTAGTGGTGAGGTACTAGGATGAGAGAAAATGTTTATGAAATAAAATAAGAATGTATTTAAGTAATATGTGTATTTTAAATATAACAATTTTTATGTAATGAAATAAAGGAAATTTGGGTTACCCAAAATTTAAATACTATGGATATTAAAAGTTAAATTGGAATACTGTAATTTAAAATTGAAACAGGTATAATTTAAAAACAGGACATGGATATGTATAAGTAAAAATATATTGATAAATGTTTTAACTGAACGTGCTATAACTAGAAATGTACTAGCTTAAAGATTATGTAGCAAATGTTAAGGGAAATAGAGAAGGAATTTTTGATGATGCAACCTGAGATATGTAGAAGAAGAAGAAGAAGAAGAAGAAGAAGAAGAAGAAGAAGAAGAAG
>JAKJMR010000027.1:471365-488501 GCA_024449315.1 Daboia siamensis | reverse complement strand
AGAAGAAGAAGAAGAAGAAGAAGAAGAAGAAGAAGAAGAAGAAGAAGTAGTTGTTGTTGGAAGGGACCTTGAAGGTCATCTAGTCCAACCCCCTGCTCAGGCAGGAAACCCTATACCATTTCAGACAAATGGCTGTCCAGTCTCTTCTTAAAAACTTCCAGTGTTGGAGCATTCACCACCTCTGGAGGCAGGTTGTTCCACTGGTTAATTGTTCTAACTGTCAGGAAGTTTCTCTTTACTTCTAGGTTGCTTCTCTCCTTGACTAGTTTCCATCCATTGCTTCTTGTCCTGCTTTCAGGTGCTTTGGAGAATAGCTTGACTCCCTCTTCTTTGTGGCAGCCCCTGAGATATTGGAACACTGCTATCATGTCACCCCTCACCCTTCTCTTCGTTAAACTACACATACCCAATTCCAGCAACCGTTCCCTATATGTTTTAGCCTCCAGTCCCCCAATCATCTTTGTTGCTCTTCTCTATACTCTTTCTAGAGTCTCGACATCTTTTTTACATCGTGGTGACCAAAATTGGATGCAGTATTCCAGGTGTGGCCTTACCAAGGCATTGTAAAGTGGTATTAGTACTTTACTTGATCTTGATTCTATCCCTCTGTTAATGCAGCCTAGCACTGTGTTGGCTTTTTTGGCATCTGCAGCACACTGCTGGCTCATATTTAAGTGATTGTCTACTAGGACTCTGAGATCCCTCTCACAGTTACTACTATTGAGCAAGGTACCACCTATACTATACCTGTGCATTTGATTTTTCCTGCCTAAATGTAGAACCTTACTTTTTTCACCATTGAATTTCTTTTTGTTAGATAGTGCCCAGTGTTCGAGTCTGTCCAGATCCTCCTGTATTTTAAGCCTATCTTCTGCCAGCTTGGTGTTTTCTGCAAATTTGATGAGTTCCCATCTATCCCCTCATCCAAATCATTGATGAAGATGTTGAAGAGCACTGGGTCCAGAACAGAGCCCTGGGGCACCCCACTACACACTTCCTTCCATGTAGATGCGGTTCCATTGAGGACCACACGCTGAGTACGGCCTGTCAGCCAGCTACGAATCCATCTGGTGGTGATGCTATCTAACCCAAATTTTTCTATCTTATCAAGTAGTAGGTTGTGATCTACTTTATCAAATGCCTTACTGAAGTCCAAGTAAATTATATCTACAGCATTCCTCTGGTCCACTAGTTTTGTCACTTGGTCAAAGAATGTGATAAGATTTGTCTGGCATGATCTGTTTTTGATAAACCCATGTTGACTTTTAGTGATGACTTTGTTTGCATCTAGGTGTTCGCTTATTTGTTGTTTGATTATCTTTTCCAGAATCTTCCCAGGTATTGAGGTCAGGCTGATAGGTCTGTAGTTTCCAGGATCTATTTTTTTTTTCCTTTTTTGAGATCACGTCTGCCGGTTCCTTGAGAACCTTGGGGTGTAATCCATCTGGTCCTGGTGATTTGAACTTGTCTAGGCTGGACAGGTGTTCACTTACCATTTTTTGCCTATCTTAACTTGCGTTTCTATTCTGTTTTTTATGGCACTGTTTTTGGTAGATTGGACTGTTTTTTCCCTTTGTGTAAAGACAGATGCAAAAAATGAGTTAAATAGTTCTGCTTTCTCCCTGTTGCTTGTCACCTTCTTGCCACTTTCCCCCAGTAATGGACCAATCATTTCCTTAACTTTTTTCTTGTTTCTTATATGTTGAAAGAAGCATTTTTTGTTATTTTTGACTTTGGTTGCAAGCCTTAGTTCATTTTGAGCCTTAGCTTTCCTCACTTCATCTTTGCAGGCACGGGCTATTTGCTGATATTCTGCCTTAGTTATGTGCCCCTCTTTCCACTTCTTATACTTGTCCTTTTTATCTTTCAATTTATCAGAGAGTTTTTTATGCAGCCATGCTGGTTTCTTTTGAGAACTGTTATTTTTCTTCTTTGTTGGTATTGTACTAGACTGGGTCTTTATTATCTCACTTTTCAAAATTTCCCAATCTTCTTGAGTTGTTTTCCCCTTTAGGATTCTCATCCATGGAATTCTTCCCATGGTCTCTCTACATTTATTGAAATTAGTTCTTTTAAAGTCCAAGACTCTAGTTTGGCTGTGTTCTATTGCTTGTGCCTCCAGAATGTTGAATTCCAATATTGCATGATCACTTCCCCCCAAGGTTCCTGTGGCTTCAACATTTTCTATCATTTCATCTCTGTTTGTGAGAATTAAATCCAATATGGCTAATCCCCTAGTTCCCTTCTCTACTTTTTGGGAGAGAAAGTTGTCTGCTAGGTTTGTCAGGAATCTGTTTGATCTTCCACTTGGTGCAGAGTTTGTCTCCCAGTTGATATCAGGGTAATTAAAGTCCCCCATTACTATTGTGATGTGCTTCTTACATACTTTAGTTAGCTGACTAGCAAAAAGTTCATCTATTTCCTCTGCTTGGTTGGGTGGCCTATAGTATACATGTACAAGTTGTTACATGTATTTTAGTTTTACAATTTTAACCTTTAAGTTGTAACCCTTAAGGTCACTTATATCTAAACTTTTAGAAGGTTTGCAGAAGGCATATATTTTTACTAACCTAAATCTCTGAGAACCTTTAACTGGGTCTCATGAGAAAGAGCCATAAAACTAGAATATATAAAACTAGAATACATGAAAATGTCTTTTGACCACGGGTGTCAAACTTGCCACATCAAGTGATGTTTTGCGATATATCGCAACTCTTTCTGCATTGCTGGCAATGGGGTGGGTGCGGCTTCAGTATGATGAAAATGGCCCGGGGACTGGCAGTTTAACATCCCTGCTCTAGACCTTTACTAAAGATTTCATGGATCATATCTTTCACAATATGGTGAGCTAAAATTTAGATAGTTTATCTGGTTTACATGCTGATTTATTTTGAAATCCAACAAGTTTGGACTATGCTGTAACACTTTTGTTAATCATCTTTATGTTAAACTGGAGAAATCACTTTTGATCTGTTTTGATTATTTGGGTTACATTTCTTCCAAGGGCTAGATCCTGTCAATATAAAACTAATTTGGTCCTGGCAAAAGCTGTCCATTGGAATACATATGAATACATAAAGCATTTTCTGAGATTTACACACTTTTATCATTTCTCAGCCCCTGATTTTTCAGTTCACATTCAATTTCTAAGAAAGAAGTTCCATCCAATTGGGATTTTGGTACCCAGCACATCTTTATCTCACTAAATCAGACTTTTGTTTCATAGCAATCTCCCCCACCCCTCTCCTCAGAATAGTTTCTTGGATTTTATTAGAGATCTGTCAAAGGCCATATCCTTCTGGTTATGGTTAACCATTTTTCAGGATGGCTCATTTCATTCTTTTGAGGCTTCACTCTCCTCCAGAGATAAGTTATTTCTTAACTTGTTTCCTGGCATGCTTAATTATCATTTTTCTAATAGAAGCTTTCTTTTCAGGCCCTGTTTTTTAAAGTCTGTATCTGAATCTTGGATGTTAAATATGCTAAATCCATTGCTCATTGCCTTCCATTGAAAAGTGGTGCTGAAAAGATAAATGCCACTGTTGTTATGTGAACTTCAGCAAGACAACTGGTTTGAAGTTTGACGGTGACTAAGTGTGGCTATTACAATTCATTTTTATGCTGTACTTCCATATCACAATTTCAGGTATCACATATCTACCTTGTTTAATATCTCTCCAAAAAGGAGCCAATCTTTCATCCTGTCCAAAACTGAGAAGTGCTTGGCCAGTTATTCCACTTAAGTGGGAAAAAGATGTATAGTTTGAACAGGGATTCTGAGATAGAGAGAAACAGATGGGGGGAGGGAGAGAGAGAGAGAGAGATTGTAGGACAAATTGTGCTATTTATTTATTAAATTTATATGCCAGCCATCTCACTATCCAGTGGGGATTCTGGTGTTGTTAGAACAAATAAAGTAAAAAGATCCCCCTCTTCTAATTACTTTCTCCAGGAACTTGCAAAACTATTGGCTTAACCATAAAAAATATTCAGAAGGCTAAAAAATGTTAAAAGAGCTAGAAGAAGATTTTAGGAACTGAGCAAAGAATCTGGAAACCAGGGATAGGTAAAGGTAAACCCAAGACTATAACTCCCTAGAAAGCAACTATATTTGTAGAAGATTCCCTTTGTTCTTTCAGTAACACTGTTTTTGGAAGTCCACTCCATTATGTCATAGAATCCACTGCATACCTACCTTGGTTGTCACACCAAATAATATTACATCCAATCATATGCCAGTCATTGCCAATCAAATATATATATAAAGGTAAAGGTAAAGGTTCCCCCACGTGCTAGTCGTTTCCGACTCTAGGGGCTGGTGCTCATCTCCATTTCAAAGCTGAAGAGCCAGCGCTTGTCCAAGGACATCTCTGTGGTCATGTGGCCGGCATGACTAGACACCAAAGGCACACGGAACGCTGTTACCTTCCCACCGGAGTGGTCCCTATTTTTCTACTTGCATTTTTACATGCTTTCGAACTGCTAGGTTGGCAGAAGCTGGGACGAGTAACAGGCGCTCACTCGGGATTCGACCTGCCAAACTGCCGACCTTCTGATCGACAAGCTCAGCATCCTAACCCACTGAGCCACCACATCCCCATACACACACACACACACACACACACACATAATTAATTTCCATAACTTTATATTCAATGGATGAATTCCTACCATTTTAGGCTTGCTTTAGCTACAGTTATTAAAGTCAAGAGGAAAGAGGCTTTTTAAAAGAAAAATAGGAACATACTAGATCAAATAGTAAAATTTGAGGGGGAAAAAGCATAAATAAGAACAGTGATGAAAGAGGTGAGCATTGAAAGAATAATGAGAGGGAAAAACAAAGATAGAAAGGACAAGTCTTCTGTGATTATGCTTTTTTTTTTTTTAAAAAAAAAGATAACATCTGAAACAAACTTCTCAAAACATACAGGAATCTGAGGAAGTGAAGAAGAAAAAAGATAACAAGAATATATGTGGTTTGAAGTTATATTCAAAACAAAGAAGTGTTCCGTCAGATCTTAAACTATGGCACCAGATGACACAAAAGTGGTAGGAATCTGTGGTTTCACCTCAAAGGACATTTTAAAACTTCAAACTCTTTTAAGTCCTACTGAATTTTCTCTCAACTTTCCACTGAAGTGTCAATCTTCTAATGCTTGCAGAGTTCTTGGATCTTTTAATAATAGCCACCCATGTGGAATTGTTTAAGCTGCCTTTTCCGGGAGATGTTCTTTGGCTCACATTTGAACTTGTCAAGTCAAATTGTTGAAAGCAAGCCAATTTTATTATTTCTGACAAACAAATCAGTGATATATTTTGGAACTTTCATTTACTCCTTATGATGGTTTTTAAAATAACATTTGTAAATAAACTCCTGAAATTATCATCTTTAGCACTTAGTGAACCCTTTCAAAGCCTCACAGCCATTTTATGACCTTACCGGAGCGCAAAGGGGAGTTCCAGGCATTTATAATATCTTACCTTCAACAGTTTCAAATTAACTTGCTTCTGTGGCTTCCATGACAGGAATAAAAACATATTTTTTTCATTCTGAACAAGACAATTCCATCCAAAATATTTGTATAATTGGGATAAATATTTAGGATGTCTTTGTAGTCTTGTGATTTCTCATTTAATATATACTCTGTTTCTCCATTCATTTTCATGTTGTCATGACTTTCAGCTTCACTTCTGACTGATTTACTTCTTCACCAGTTTCGCAAGATTAACAAGGTGGTACTTTGTTTTCTAAAATTATTTCCTAATGTGATAATGGATTTTCCTTTTAATGAGCCTGAAGATCTGTCAACATTTTTCCCATGCACATCCCAGGAAAGGTTTTATACATAAATCACTACATGCTTTTTTAAAAAAAATACTTTTATTTTTTCTTCTCTTCAGATGGTATACTTGGGGCTCTCCCATTTATGCATTGAATACAATTCAAAATTGTGGTTTAATAAATAAAACACAGGAATTCTGTTGTGATCATGTAACACCAACTACTTACAAATTATGTACATTATGCTGCCCTTTAAGAATAATTTTCATTAAAAAATATTTTCAACCCTAAGAGATGTACCATTTAGGATAAAACCCTCTTCTTCCATTATTATAGTCCACGTGGTCCTCACTTAACAACCACTTGTTCAGTGACCATTTGAACTTGCAATGGTGCTGAATGAGTGGCACGTATGATGGTCCTCAAAGTTCCTGTTGTTGAAACATCCTTGTGGACATGTGATTGGGACTTGGAACCCAGCTCGCAATTATGATGCTGCAGTATCCTACAGTCATACAGTTGACATTTGTGAGCTTCTTTGACAGCTCCCTACAAGCAGAGTCAATGGGGAAGCTGGCAGGAGTTGCAAAATGGCAGCTACGAGGTGTCCTTACTTGACAGTGTTGGATTTACTTAACAATGTGTAATGTGTCTGTTGTCTGATTGTTTCCTAGGCAGCATCTCTTCCCCTTTTCCCAAGGAGGGAGGAGTCTCCAGTGACTTAGAGATCATGAAAAAAAAAAACTTAGGAAGGATCTGCCATAATGGAAACGGATCAAACAGTTAAAAGTGGCAGCAGGAGATTCTGTTAATATACCCTTAGAATAAAGTAGAATTAGTTCATCTAATATTGTTTCTTGTTTGGTCTACTTGGGAGGGCTAACATCAATCTTACAAGTCTCCCTACTGTTTTCCAAAGAGAGGAATTTCAAGAATGGCCTCAGATTCTCAAGGAAAACTGACAACTGCTGAGCATCAGGCAGCTGCATTTTTCAGCATCAGTAGTAGGTAGACGCACAAATGGCCAACTTATAGAATGCCATGACACAACTAATGCAGCAGCTGGGACAGAATTTAGCCCACAGCAGCACAACATATAGCAGCTCATCAATGCTTCGATGTTCTCAAGGGAATTTGCCAGAGAAGTTTGGAGGGGGCCAAGATAAATATCATAGTTTTGTTACTCAATGTGAGATATTTACGGCAGACAGATGTGTACAGTTTCCCACTGATCGCACCAAAGTGACTTTTGTGTTGTGCTTGCTAAAGGAAGCAGTAGCCAAATGGGAAATACCATTCATTGAGGAGAATGATCTAGTGCTGAATAATTGTCAAGACTTTATGCATAAATTCAAAGGATAAAGGATCCCATACAGCCAGTCAAATTCAGAAACTCAAGGTAGAGATAGAGGAGGCTAAGGGCATATATTTCAGACTTTAAGTTACTTGCTGGCAGTGTTGGGTAGAACAACTAATCCCTGATTGATTAGTTCAGAAAATAGCTAGCTGATGACCTGAGAGATGAATTGGTAAAGCAAGACACCCCAAATACTCTGGAAGAGCTCTATCAGTGTTGGGTAATTGTAGATGTCCCATTGGAAGAGCTACGGCAAGGGAGAAATAGGAAGAAGAAGGAGGAGAAAAGAACCTATAGCCAGTTTTTCCCCATACCACTCCTTTCAGTGGCCTCCTCAGACTCTTGCATAGGAGAATCCATGCCAATCAGAGCAGCCAGGTGATCTCTGTCATCAGGAGAAAACAAAGAAGAAGAGATCAGGGTCTGTGCTTTTACAGTGGAGCTCTAGGACACAAAGCCAGATCATACCCAGTAAAAGTGACAGCATCTGACATAGCAATGAGATGCAGAAGTTATAAATTGACAGGGCATGAAGCTAGCAAGTGCCCAGTTTGGTTTTAGACAGCATCTCAAGGAAACTTCATTGGCTCCTGATGCCAGATCTCTGAAGAGTGGGCCATCCACTATTTGAGGACAGCTCAATCTGTTAAGGTCAGGCAAGCATACTTAATTACTCCTGTTATTGTTACTTTAGATTCCAGGCAGAAGACTGAACTTTCTGCTGTCGTGGATTCTGGGGCAACTATTAATTTCATAAGGTAAAGGTAAAGGTTCCCCCGCACATGCGTGCTAGTCGTTTCCAACTCTAGGGGCCGGTGCTCATCTCCGTTTCAAAGCCAAAGAGCCAGCGCTTGTCCGAGGACGTCTCCGTGGTCATGTGGCCAGCATGACTAGATGCCAAAGGCGCATGGAATGCTGTTACCTTCCCACTGTAGTGGTCCCTATTTTTCTACTTGCCTTTTTACGTGTTTTCGAACTGCTAGGTTGGCAGAAGCTGGGACGAGTAACAGGCGCTCACTCTGTTACGCGGCACTTGGGATTCGACCTGCCAAACTGCCAATCTTCTGATCAACAAGCTCAGCGTCCTATCCCACTGAGCCACTGCATGCCATTAATTAATTTCATAGATATAGAAATAATACAGAAACTAAAGTTGCTCATATTCTAGAATGCCCAGTGACTGTTGAAACTATCAATGGCTGGCCCTGGAATCTAAAAAAGCAATTAAGTATGCTTGCCTGACCTTGCCTGTCAATTGCAAAGGAACTGGAAGGTGTAGGACCGGGCCGGACCTAAACCTCACAGTTCCTTTGCAATTGACAATCAAAGTTCACATAGAGTTCATACCACTTTAAGTAACTGCACCCTTGTAAGTACCCATAATTTTGGGAATAGGGTGTATTCAGCTGCATGAGGGATATTCTCATTTCTCTTCCCTATGTGTCATATATTCAGACATACGCATACATATATATACTGCACACACACACACACACAATATACACATAAACACAGATCTATATACACATACATATACATGGAAGCAAAAATCTGTTTCTTATTTGACTCATGCAGACAACAAATGAGATGTTCCTTGATTACCCCATGTTAGATTACAGATGGGAAAACCTTCAATATAACAACTCATTGCAAAATAGAAACTGCCTAGCAGTATGGATTTCCCCAGACACTGATACAAAAGTTTTGACCTGGAGCCTTACGTCTAATATATCCTTTCATTTCTCATATGATTTTGAATCAACCAGACCTCAACAATCTACTGCTAAACACAACAGAAAGAAACAACAGTGGTAAAGAAGACAATCTAGTAAGTTACAAGTGCACAAATGAATTGATACAAATTTGGATCCAGGGAGTTTGGTAGAAAGTTTTGTAAATGAAGATGCAGAAGGATTCACAAGGTTTCTCTTTCTCAAAAGACCTCTCCAGTTTTCAATAAGTTCAAAATAAATAGGAGACTTGAAACTAAACATTAAGAAAACCAAGATCATGGCATCCGGCCCTCTCAATTCCTGGTAAATAGATGGGGAAGAAATGGAGGTAGTGACAGATTTTATTTTCCTGGACCCCAAGATCACCGCAGACAGGGACTGCAGCCAAGAAATTAAAAGACTCTTGCTCCTGGGGAAGAAAGCCATGGCAAATCTAGATAGCACACTAAAAAGCAGAGACGTCACCCTGACAACAAAAATGCGTATAGTCAAGGCTATGGTCTTCCCAGTTGCAATGTATGGCAGTGAAAGTTGGACCATAAGAAAGGCTGAGCACCAACAAAATGAAGCCTTTGAACTGTGGTGCTGGAGAAGACTCCTGAGAGTCCCTTGGACTGCAAGACGATCAAACCGGTCAGTCCTAGAGGAGATCAACCCTGACTGCTCTTTAGAAGGCCAGATCCTGAAGCTAAAACTCAAATACTTTGGCCACCTAATGAGAAGGAAGGACTCACTGGAGAAGAGCCTAATGCTGGGAAAGATTGAGGGCAATAGAAGAAGGGGATGACAGAGAATGAGGTGGCTGGATGGAGTCATTGAAGCAGTAGGCGTGAGCCTAAATGGACTCCAGAAGATGGTAGAGGACAGGAAGGCCTGGAGGAACGTTGTCCATGGGGTTGCGATGGGTCGGACACGACTTCGCAACTAACAACAACAACAAAATAGGAGACAAAATCTAATTAGAATCCATGCTATACTTTCTAGACTTTTAAGGCCAGTTCATAGACAAGCTAGGAAATTATTGAGTGAGATGGAAGCTACAATTTAAAAATGCACATGAATAACTATACTTTTTGGCATTATTCAACATGATTAGAATTTATATCTATTTCTTTTACCATTTTCAAATTGATATATGTAAATTTTATAATGTTGTAAAAATAAGAGACATTTCATATTCTAAATGTTTTGATAGGATGGGATACCAAAAAATTGTAAAATAAACATTGGAAGCGGGTTATTCTGGACACCAGTGTAGGGTTATTAGCTAGCTATGAAATGACTTACAAGTAGTCGTCAATTTATGACTACAATTGTGCCCAAAATTTCTGTTGCTAAGCAAGACAGTTGTTAAGTGAGTTTTGCCCCATTTTATGACCTTTCTTGCTACAGTTGTTAAGTAAACCACTGCAATTGTTAAGTTAGTAACATGGGTAAGTGAATCTGGCTTCCACACTTACTTTGCTTGTCAGAAGGTCACAAAAGGTGATCACATGACCCTGGGACACTGTAACCATCATAAACATATACCGACTGCCAAGTGTTCAAATTTTGATCATCTGACCATGGGGATGCTACAACAATTGTGTGACAATTTTCATAAGCTTTGAATGGTCCCTGAACAAATGGTGGTAAGTTGAGGGTTAAATTTCAAACAGTAATATTTTACTCTTTATTTTAGATGGAAGAATGAAACACTGAACACATTCTATTGCAGCCTTTTAAGAACAGAGTTTCATTATCTATTTTCTGTTGCAATAGAAAATCCAATACTACATTTATTGAAATATGCCTGAAAAAAATATCAGCTGTATGCATTACAGAGTCAAAAATATGTGTACCACTAGGTTTCTTATAATGAAACATTATAATGAAACAACGCTCTCTATCGACGGTTGGGTTCAGTTATTACAATGAATAAGAACATTGGACCTGAAATTTCTGCAGTCTTAGTGTACATTAAATCCTGAGAAATTTTCGAAGCCAAGATCGTCATCACCAACTCAGGTGGTGGATACTGGTATTAAGCATGCTGAATATGACTACCCCAGCAAAAACCACAAATCTCTCCCTAAACCTGCTACCAAGGACAGATGTTTAAGATGAAAACCTGATCCAGTGAGTTTCCTGGAAAGGCAATAGAGCAGGATGATTTTTCCAATATTACTTCAAACTAAGGTTTATGGGTCATTCAAATGGGAAACTGATTTGGAGCTCAAAAATATAGAAATATTTCTTGGGTGATGTCTGGAAAATAGTTAAGTTCTACCTGTTGAAATTGTTTTATGATTTATAGAGTTAGTGGCTATTGAGTATTAAGGAACTTGAAAGAAATTAGTGGAAGAATAATGGTTCAAAAGGAAAGAAAGCAAACAGCAACTCTTAATTCTTCAGTATTTTGCTGCTTCTTCTCCAGTTTCCCTCTGTAATAATATAACCCATTCTCTTGTATTCTGTCCCACTGTGTCTTTGGAAACTGGCCGTACACATGGCACAAACACAAACATGGCAACTGGCCACTCCCAGATAAGGTTTGCTGCAATTTGTTTTCAACTGAGGGATTAAATATATTTATAAATCTTTTGGGCGGAAAAGAATAGGTTAAAATACTTTAATCTTGTCTGGAATGTAATCTATACTTATAAATATAGTAGAGTAGAACATTTAACAGACAAATACTAATGGCTTTATCTTGAGTTTTGAGAGTCAATTATTCATTCTTTATTGAAACTTGAAGTTTGCCATATTTCATCTTTCTAGGAAATATGACCTCATTTTATTTGAATGCAGTAAAAGATGCCGTATTTGGCAAGTATGCTGCACATCTCTCCACTTCATATATTATACCTTCAAGTATTGACACTGCAAGAAATCTTTATTACAAGTAGGGGGGACAAAATCCAATAGAGCTATGTGGATTTATTTTTTTAGGGGGGAATCCTTCTATAATCATAAGTACTGATAAAATAACTGATAGATGCTGATTTGTTTTAGTTGTTTCTTGGTTCATTTTCATTCAAATAAGCCACACTATGTGTTTTTATTAAATCATTTGCTGTAATCATTCTAGATTTAGAAAGTGTAAATATTTCATGCGTTGATTTCTGCAGATGCTGGAATGACTTGCAGAAGTGTATTTTAGAGGATTTTTATTCCTGAAACCCTCTAGCAGTTGAATTTGTTCCAAGAATCTGTTTGACTTGATTTTCAGTTCTGTTTTATGTGAGAAAGAGAGAGAGAAAATCTATTTGCCTGTGGGGTTTTTCAGATTACACTTTTAAAATTAGTAAATTAAATGCTCGCTTAGCTGAGCCCACCACTGACTAATAAATAAACCTTTAATAAATCTCTTCATTCAAAAATTGTGAATGAAAATATAAGCAGATAAATTAATTTCCAGATCATGATTTCTTCATTCTTCATGGGCTGGCCCTGACAGAATTATTCAAAACTAAATTTAACTTCATTTAATGTATACATGAATTTGCCTGGGATTACCTGGTCAAAGATGAATATGGGTACCAAAATGAATGACATTCTAACAACTGAAACAGAACATTTCTGCAACATTTTGAGATGAGTATAGTTTCTTGAGCATAACTCCATAATGAGTTAAGTATAACTCCTGAAAATGTTTTAACTCTTATTTATTTGTTTGTTGGCTTGAATCAGTCTTGATTCCTGGTAACCACATGGACAAGTCCATGCAATACTCCTGGAAACATTTTCGGAAGTGGTTTACCCTTGCTTTCTTCTTCCTAGGGGTGAGGGAGTGATTGGCCCAAGATCACCCAGCTGGCTTTTGTGCCATTGGCAGATACAACATTTTAATGAACAATTTGATGAGCTGTTATCTCCTCTTTCCTGCCTGAAGTCATCTCTGTTTTTTAATTGGCAAAGAATCAGTCTTTTTCCAATGAACGATTTATACTATATGTTCATGGATTTTTTCTGATTTTATACCTGAGAGTTGATGCTGCAGTGTTTCCTGTGGCAGCAAGGAGGCAACAGTGCACTTAGCAGAGACCCAACATTTTGCAACTGTGAATATAATTACTTTTTGAAATCCGGCTATAAGTACACTCCTATATAAGTCATCAAGGCTGGTTTACAGAATTTTGGAGCCAAGTACAACATCAGGTTTGGAAGTAACTTACTCACTGAACATACTGCCCTAAGTTGACATTGTAGATGGATTTCTACAATCAGAGATGCTAAAACTGTGTGTCTGAAATGAAGCACCACAGCAACTGAATTAAAGATTAAAGAAGTGTTTAGAAGAAACATACAAGATACTAGACATTTAATGTCTTCTATTAAAGATTCAAGTTCTTCTTTAGTAATGTTATAAATATTATTTATGCAATAAATAATCTCTCCAAAACTGCTACAGCAATCATGTTGACTTCAGCTAACCCAAAACAGTGACCCAAAGTAAGAAGTACATGAGGAGAGAAAGGAGAATAGGGACGAGTATTTTTTTTACACCTAAGCACTAAATGTACCTTCAACTACAAACACCCTGTAATGCTTACTCAACAAACTATATTAACTAGTGTTGATCTTTATTCTCTTCCCTAGCATTGCCTAGCAGCTTTCTGAAGCCTGGCTTAATTGCACAGTGTCCTTTCCTTTGCTACTGTTGTCCACACAATAGTGACATATAATGTAGGACATATGGTGACCATCCATCCATCCATCCATCTTTCATATTTCTAAACCAACCATCTCCCTGTTAGAAACATGTTCTTTTCACCATTCTGGATTAAATGAAACCTTTTTCTTTGGCATTTTGGAGTCAGCTAACCAGTGCTATTACTAACCAAACCTGCTCTGTTCCATGGGCAAAATTCTACCATACACATTTCCTTTTCTATTCAATCAAAGCAAAGAGCACCATTTTCTCTGCCTGTTCTCTCCCCTACCTCATTCATACACATATGCCACATACATGATTTGGGACTACCAAACCAGGTTGCAAAAATCTAGATAGGTTAGAAGTTTTTCTACTCTGCTGTCATTTTGTGATTATTTATTGTTATTTAAGAAAATTTATATGGCCACCCAACTCACTCTCAGTCATTCTCCAGGATGTGGCTCAAGCCTCCAAAACCCACCCCATAGCAGATGCTAGCAAATGAATCTCTACTTGACCTGGACAGCTCTGGGCAGGCAGGCTGAAGGATAGGCAGGTTACAGGACAGCAGACCAAAACCTTTAGTGATAGCAGTGTTTAATCTTCTGTTTGTGTTATTTGCAACTGTTCCTCTGGCATACTTAAAACACTCAAGTCTGGATTGGGGTGGTTTACCAACAGGGCCAGGATGGTCTCTTACAAGCTCTGGCCACCGTAGGCCCTGACTGGTATAATCTTGCTTCTTGCCCTTCCATCCCTAACTGGGCAGAACTGCCATGGCTTGCCTTCGCCCTTTAGGAATTGTTCTCTCCTCACTACTACTCATTCTTTTCCTTTGCTTTGACATCCATTTCTCCTTTTCTCTCCTTTGATGCTATGCGGGTCCTTTTGTTTGCCCTCTGCAGAACTACAGTAATTAACTACAGTAATTAACTACAGTAATTAAGCCAAAGGGAATACCTTGTTCCTTCACACCCTTATTCCACTCTGGATCCACAGAAACTATGTGGCAATGAAAAATTGGTGGTTCAGGTTGATAAAAGTGGGTCCATTTTCCCCAACGTTAGAGAATTCTGCAGAGAGTTAGGGTTTTATATAATGTACTAAAACGTATAATCATTTGTGTCTCAAATGAGAGCTCTAAGCTGATTTGTTTGATGATCAGTAGATTTGTTTCCTTGGCTGCCCACAATGTTCTCAGAAGTCTTCTCCAACACCAACATTCAAAAGTAGCAATAATCTTTCTGTTTTTGAAAGTCCAATTTTTTCTTCCATAGAGCATCACAAAGAATACCAGGGCTTGCATGATTCTGATCTTTGTAGATAGAGAAACACCAAAATATTTGAATAAGACTGTGGCATATTTCTTGACTGTTTGGTTCCTTTACAGTTGATGATTGATCCTAAAAGACAGAAGCTATCAACACTGCAGGGACAGAGAAATGGAGTAATGGAAGACAGTCCCTTCTTAGGGGGGGTCTTCACTCTTCTGGAGTAGAATGTAATGTAGCGACAAACCTTCTTACACCAACTTTTCAAGCTTCATTAATTGCTATAACCAGGGCTTTTTTTGTCATAGAACGCTCAGAACGGAGTTCTGGCACCTTTTTTGATGGAACCTTGTAGGGTAGGCAAGTCAAGTTGTATGACATGTGTGAGTTCCGGCACCTTTTTCTTTTACAAAAAAAGCACTGGCTATAACTGTACTATTTGACCAGCACTAAATTCCTAACTTGCCAGCCTAGAATTTCTGAAAAAATAGACTTTTCAATTGTCAATCACACAAGAGCACTTCAAAATCTCATCGGATGGATTTCAAAATCTACTTTGGGAAGGATTCAGAATCAGGTTTTCAGTACAAGAGAAAGAGACACTTAAGCTGATTATGTGATCTGGATTAGTCTGCTTCCTTCATTAATACTGAGCAACTGTTAATATTCAAATTGTTTTATAAAAGAAGTTGTAGGAGTAAAGCTGGGCTAATTTATAGTGGCAAAAAACCAGGGATCTGGTAGCACCTTTTCTGACTAAATGTCAGTGAGTTACAGCTCACTTCATCTGGTAATGAAAACTTACACTTTATAATAAAATATGTTACTCAGGAAAGATGCTACCGGATCCTTGATTTTTTGTTATGAAGGAAGTGTGGTTTTAGGTACCTTTGTAAAGCAACAGTGGCACCAATGTGAGTGACTCACACTTCTTTAGTTATTGCTTCTGGAGTTTGTAAAAAAAAAGGCTGTAGGGAGAAGAAAATATTTTCCTCGTAAGGCAAAAAATGGTCATATGCATATCAAGCCCCATGCAGCGGGACAAGAGGTAAGAACCATACAGATTTTTATAGTTTCTTTAGTGCTTGTTAGGCTAATACAGAACTTGGGAGAGTGTAATAGAAATTTCCCAGATTCATTTATAGTGAGTTTATTTAGCAGTCTCTTTCCTAGATTTCTGCTGGGCTGAGTTGTTGTTTATGAAATAAACTGGCCATTGACTTGCCTGCTCCTATCTCTTCCTTTCCCCTTTCCTTTCCTTTCCCCCATAATATCTCACATCATGGAACTATGTAATTCATACTTTCACTATTGCTGTTAAACATTTTTGATGGTCAGAACTGAAATCAAGGAAATAAAAAAAACAATAGATGTGGCCTAATTATTCTATTATCTTTGGCATTTTGAGGCAGTTTAGCTGAAACTTTCATTTTGATCTGTCAGAAATTATGTATTAACAGAATGAGTAGCACTAGATCATTCTCATTCCAAAGAAAACTTGAGACAAAAAAATAATTTGACAGGTGAAATCATATCACTCACACCACTTCTGATTTGTCAGAAAGATTATGAGCATTCTAAAGAGGCATGGACGTTTGCTATATTTTCTCTGGCTCCAAATCACTTCACACTAATATATATTCCAATTAACTAGCATTAGTGGCTAAACTGAAATTAAAGTTGAAGGTCCTATAGGATGGATGCTAATACAATTAATGACAACTTTTATGATAACTTCATTGTGACATGTAATATTCTATTGATTATAAAGAAGCATCTGTCTATAGAGAGATGTAAAGTGGAAAAAAAAACCTACGAGTGATTGATTTGACAGCCTGGCTTAGGGAAATATTTTTAACACAATATTTTTTGTGTGTGAATATTTTGGAGAAATTAGATCTAATTGCACCCTGAATTCCTCCCACAACACTATGTGAAGTGCTATTCCACCTTCTTCTTTCATGCTTGATTATTAGAAAGCCCTAATAAGCAGGCATATACATAGAATGAAGGCTACTGCTAAGCACATTTGATTTGTGCTTAGATTGTAAGCCGCCCTGAGTCTTCGGAGAAGGACGGGATATAAATGGGATTAAAATAAAAAAATAAAATAAAATAAATTCCTTGATTAATCAATGGATTGATCACAAAGGCAAAAGAAAACAAACATCAGCATTATTAATGAAATTGAAAATATTTTAAAGGGGAACTTTCCACTCTTCCCCAAATTCAGGGGCATCTTTTCTTTCTACTTTGTAACACACTTTGGAGCTGCACTCATAGCTTCATGATGGAACATTGTCATGGATCAGGGGTGTCAAACTGCCGGCCCGCAAGCCAGATGCATCATAGCAAAA
>JAKJMR010000027.1:454578-471355 GCA_024449315.1 Daboia siamensis | reverse complement strand
TGAGCAGAGGAACTAAGTACTGCCTGTCTCCTCAATGGCGGGACTTTGGTGGTTCGGACGGCAGGAGGCTGATGGTGGCGTGGGGAGCCTGAATGAGGCCTTCCCCCTGTCCTCTCCCTGCAAGTTTAGGCAAGAAGCTAAGAACTTGGGGTTGGTGGTAGGGAAATAGAGTCATTTCCAAGAAAAGGGGACTTACAAACCAATCAGGCCTTTCAAACAAGTTAGGTGGACTCAACAAAAAATGAGGTAACGGTTCTGCCGAACCAGTGCGAACCGGCTGAATCCCACCACTGGGTATAGGGTTTTCTGCCTGAACAGGGGGTTGGACTGGAAGACTTCCAAGCTCCCTTTGAGCTCTGTTATTCTGTTATTCTTGTGGAACAAAAGGACTGAGGGAACACATGTGATTCTGCTGGGATGTTTGTCACCGGCCATCTATTTTGCAGGCTGTTGATGAGCCTCACACTACCTCTCATTTCTTGTGATCCTTATACTTGCATTATTTTATGACAGTGCTGTTGTCATAACTAAAAAAAAAAAGAGTTCATAACATGATATTTGAACTCAGTCTTAAGCTACAAACCATTCCTCCTTTACCAGATGTATTCCAGACTAAGCTGCATCTAACACTGAAAAAGACTTGGAACTACAGTAGCACTTTTCATTCTTTTGTGTTTTTCCATTGTGGTGCAGGCTTTTTTCTTGGCAGCTTTTCTTTAGCACATCTTTATCCACTGAGGCAATCCATTGAGGCTAATGAGTCATATTTTCTTCAATTACTGTGTATAAAAATATTAATCCATTTTATTTAATCCTATTATTTAAATGTCAGTGTCATACTGCCACCACAAGTAGCAGTATTACAATGGAACCACTATCAGATCAAGAGTCCTTCATAGTAGGGCTGTTCAGATCCTTTGATAGAGGAATTTCCAAACTCCTTAAGGTGACTGTGTCTTTTTTCAGGTATTTCAGGTTGCTATGGAAGCTATTCCTGGCTGTCAATGCAGGTATATACATGTAGAGACAACTTCATTTTGCTTATTTCCTAACAAAGCAAAAAGCCTGTTCAGGCATATGCAGCCTACAGCCCAGATTGCAAGGGACAAGATGTGGCTGCTTTAATGATTCCAAAGCACCTTTCAAAGGATTTGCTTTACTATATTACACAACAGTACCTCCAGTTCTTTGATTGAGGGGTATAGAATATCTACTACTTGATTCATTTGAAAATATTCTTATCTTTGGAATGGTAATTTTGTCAAGCTTCAGCACAAGATTCAGTTGATCATAGAAACACTGAGAGCCGAACAGAGAAATGAGTCTCTTATAAGACATAATGCAATTTGCCTTATTGATTTGTTTATCTCAGCCTTAATTACACCTCAATATGTCAACTAAAAAGATAAAGAGATAACTAAGATGAAAGAACATTGCCTGTGTATTAAAAGAAGGAATGCGTAACTAGCAGTCAGTCTGTCTATCTCAGGCTTTGGGGGCCTAATGGAACCCAATTTTACAGAGTGACACCAGATGTCATTAACCAAATACATCTTATTTGGCAATAGTTCATTTGTCTCATATCAAAGGTGCTTTGCAGTTGCCAATTAATTTTACTAAGTTACTTACTTTGGCAAGTCATTTAGATGTTCACTCAGATACATATTTCAATTATCCTTTTTTTTAAAAAAAATAGTTTTGCAATAGTGGTGAATGTCTGTAGCTCAGGTGTAGGATGAGGGTGAAGGTTCATTATCCAAGCTTATGGGCTGGTTTCTTAATGTTTCTTTACCAGGCTAGGTAATATCTTCAGCAGAGTTTAGGGAGTGTCAGTGTTCTTCTATTTATAAGGGCATCAGGTGTGGGTGTGTCAAGTGAGGGTCTGTGGTGGGTCTTGTGATGAGTGAGGTGTGAGTCATCAGTGAGTTTTGTGCTGGGTCTTTGTCCCATATAGAATTGGTTGCAACCTATTGTACAGTTAACTGTAACCATTGCAACCAATTCTACGTGGGACAAACATCACATCAATTAAAAACCAGGATCCATGACTACCAGCTGGCAGGCAAATCCTTAATCTCTACCCACGCTGACACCAAACAGCACCAGTTCAATTGGAGCAACACAAAAATCATTGGGCACGCTACCATCCACCACACTCATGAGTTCATTGAAGCCTGGCACCCCACAAGCAATTCCATCAACAGACACATTGACCTACAACCAGCCTATGAACCCCTCAGAATCCAAATCAACTGCACAGCCAAACAGAGACAGCACCAAGGCTCAACCAACCCATGCAAGCCCCCCCTCCCCCTCCAACCAACAGTTCACCTCCCAATGACCCAGACCTGATATAACCTCCCCATCACAAGACCCATCACAGACCCTCACTTGATACACCCACACCTGAAGCCCTTATAAACAGAAGAACACTGACACTGCCATTCCCAAAACCAGACATGTCAAACTCACGACGTCACATGATGTCGTGCAACGTATTGGAGCCTTTTCACCATTGCTGGCATTGGGGTGGGTGCAGCTTCCAGATGATGTGTCTGGCCCGTGGGCCAGCAGTTTGACACCCCTGCCCTAAACTCTCCTGAAGATGTTACCTAGCCTGGTAATGAAATGTTCAGAAACCAACCCACAAGCTCGGAGAACGAACCTTTACCTTTAAAAATAGTTTTGTTATATTTTTTTTTATTTTTTTTTATTTTAATTCCATTTATATCCCGCCCTTCTCCGAAGACTCAGGGCGGCTTACAAGCTTAGCAGTAGCCTTCATTCTATGTATATGCCTGCTTATTAGGGCTTTCACACACACACACACCCAGCGGCATTATTACAAAGTCAGCTTAATTGCCCCCAACAATCTGGGTTAGGCATATGGTGTTAGCCTACAATGTTGGGTTGAAAATATATTAACCATGATGTAATGTCTTGTAAGTATGAAATAGAAAACCTAGTTCCACAAATACACAGCCAAATTTGTCTTTTATAGCAGCAAGGATGTTTGGAAAGACATTTTGGGATTGGCAAAAAAAAACCAAACAAAAAGCCTGAAGGAAATTCAAACAAGAATTAGCTGGAGAAATCATGCTTGTCTACAAGACAAATTCTGCTTGGTGTGTGTTCTCATGACCATAAGAGGAAGCTAGGAACGTAGCTTCTCTCTCTCTCTGAATTCACTGCTCTCTACTATTACTGTTTTTGCTCTGTTTTGCTGTACTGTTGGTATACTACTGTTGTAAACCTGAACTGTGTATTGACCTCTGGATCGGTAAGAAGACTTTGTATTTTGGATTGCTACTTGGACTGTTTATTTTTGACTGTGCATTTTTGTTCTTACACCACCTTAAAGTAAACTACTTTTTGCTTTTACAACTCAGTTTACTCTTGTGGTTCCTGCTCTCAGTACCCTTCCTTGTCTGTGCAACTCTTTGGTAGCACAAGGAGACCTCTGTACAACAAATTCCTTAACACGCTCAATACAGAAAATTCGAATAAGAACAAGTATACCATGTCCTTTCTTCCTTTCATTCAGCCATTCAGCCTCTGTGGTATCCTACCTTTTCAAAAGGAGCCTTGGAAGAAGATTAAGTTTGCCAGCATTCTACAAAACTATCACCTGAACATGATGCAAATCTGTTTCTGAGGTAATTCTGAAGGATGCCCTCCATTCAAACACTCCAGCTTATAAGTCGTAACAAAATCAAGTTGCTGATAGAAGTGAAATGTGAAAAGCACAGCCAAACTCTGATTTCACTTATTATCCAGTTATCTCAGTCATAGAGCTTCTGTCTACTTCCTTTGCATTCATTTACAGTGTAACATTAAATTTTAAGAAGGTGTCACCCCAACACACACCAAGCAGAATTTGTCTTGCAGACAAGCATGATTTCTCCAGCTAATTCTTGTTTGAATTTCCTTCAGGCTTTTTGTTTGGTTTTTTTTTGCCAATCCCAAAATGTCTTTCCAAACATCCTTGCTGCTATAAAAGACAAATTTGGCTGTGTATTTGTGGAACTAGGTTTTCTATTTCATACTTACAAGCCTATCTCAAGCTATTTAGCATGAGAGATACATCAGCAGGAAATGCTGCTCTGTTCTCATCCTCTTTCCACTCATTCTTGTATGTAAAAGAGCAGGATCTGGAGAATAGCCTCTTTGTATCTAAATCCCTAAGAAATGTGAATCGCTTTGCAATTGTTTGTTCACAGTGATCATAAAAATGCTCCCAGAGAAAAAGGTTATTCCAGTTTTCTATAGGACACGTCCTATCCTCTTTGCTATACGTATCAAACTTTCTTTCATATAACTGGATTTTCTTTTTCTTTCCTTTTTTTTTTTTAAAAAATCATAGGCTTTCTGTGACTTTACCGATTATAAGAATGTAATAAATTCAAAATGTCCAAATTCCTTAGATGAAAATGTATTTATGGAAATTAGTGTAACAGAAGAAAAAGGAACAGATTTCTCACTTCTGGAATTTGGAAATTGAAAGTTCAGGTAATGAAAATTAGCAGAAGGCGGAGTCAGGACAAGTATAGTTCATTTTCCATTTCACTTACAAACTTAGACATAATAATAAATCCCCTGGATTAAAAGGATTGCTTAGTGTTGTTGCTAATAAAGCAGTAGAACTGTAAACCACACATACTGTAATTAGGAAGGCCTATTTTTCAGTTCCTGTGAAGCTCATCTTTTAATTGAAAAGGGTGAAAAGTTATTTGTGAAAGAAGAAGCCCCAAACCTCACATACAGGGAATAGATCCAGAATGTATTGCCTTCCCCCTCACTTCCCCAAAGAGAATGTTGCCTTCTTCTACCCCCTTTCCCAGTTTTAAGTATAAGGCTGCCTGTCCCCTCCCTTTTCCTTTTAATATTCCTGTTTATACAGAGAGAGAATCATGCCCAGGAGTGCATAATGCCAATCCCAGATCTGACACATGAACAAACACAAGCTTACCCACAAAAGGAAAAAAAAGTGGAAAGAGTGGGGGAAACCAACCCACTTCAAAGCAGCCCCCACCCCATGCTGGGACATGATGTCCAGGTCCCAGCATGCTTTAGGAGAAACTGAAGGTTAATTTCATCCTCTCTTCTTTCCCTTTGTAGGCTAAAACTAGACAAGGGGGATAAAACATCTACATCTGTTCCTGGCTCTTTCGTTGTTTTGGAGCTGCTGTTTTAAGACTGCAAAGTCTTCTTTCATTTCTGGGCTGGTCTCTAGTCCCTTTTGTCTCTCCCTCAGTGAGTCAGAGATTGTATTTTACAATGAGAGAAAAATCCCCCTTTCTCCAACAATGACTAGGCTGGCCAGATCTGGGCTGAAAAAATCTGGATAGCTGTTAAAAAAGGTAAAGGTTCCCCCGGACATGTGTGCTAGTCGTTTCCAACTCTAGGGGCCGGTGCTCATCTCCGTTTCAAAGCCGAAGAGCCAGTATTTCTCTGAGGATGTCTCCATGGTCATGTGGCTGGCATGACTAGACACCAAAGGCACACGGAACGCTGTTACCTTCCCACCGTAGTGGTCCCTATTTTTCTATTTGCATTTTTACGTGCTTTCAAACTGCTAGGTTGGCAGAAGCTGGGACGAGTAACAGGCGCTCACTCTGCTATGCAGCACTCAGGATTCGACCCGCCAAACTGCCGACCATCTGATCGACAAGCTCAGCGTCCTAACCCACTGAGCAAAGAAGAAGGGTCTGGTCTACTTTCTTGCTTCTATCTAGAATAGACATTTCTTTGGTTGCTTCAGTCAGATGTAATACGACTATTATAGTGTAATTCCTAGCAGAGTACTTCCAGAGACATAAGGGATGAGGAGTTAACATTTTATTGCTGCTACCCTGGCAAAATTTAACTTCCTGGTCTAAGGAGGGATTTGTATGAATTTTGGCAGCAGTGATCCCAAACTCATTATGTAATTTGCACTGCTGTAGTGGGATGCTGGATCTAATTTACCCAAAGGTGCATTGGGTCTGTTTATATGGTGTATTTTTATATTTCCATTTTGGGAAGGAATGTTTGTTGGGGATAAGATTGCCTTGTCTTTGGGGTATTTTTGTGGACATTTGTATTTGTCTTTGCTTCTGTTCTGACTTGCAGTTGTATCTTGACATATTCATGTCCTAACAGCCTTAGTTTACCCCCTTGGTCATAAACATTGGCCTCTTCTCATCTGTAGCCTCAATCTCTATATTAAAATTCCTTAGTTGGCTCTTCCAAAGTATCAGATGTATATCAGAGAAAAACATATAAAACTTAGAAAACAATGTAAATATGTGCAAGCATTTGTTGCAAATAATGTAGGATAAAAGTAAAGGTAAAGGTTCCCCCACATATGCGTGCTAGTCGTTTCCAACTCTAGGGGCCGGTGCTCATCTCCGTTTCAAAGCCGAAGAGCCAGCGCTTGTCCGAGGACATCTCCATGGTCATGTGGCCGGCATGACTAGATGCCAAAGGTGCATGGAACGCTGTTACCTTCCCACTGTAGTGGTCCCTATTTTTCTATTTGCATTTTTACGTGCTTTCGAACTGCTAGGTGGGCAGAATCTGGGACGAGTAACAGGTGCTCACTCTGCTACGCGGCACTCGGGATTCGACCCACCAAACTGCCGACCTTCTGATCAACAAGCTCAGCATCCTAACCCACTGAGCCTAATGTAGGATTCAAACCTAATTATATACAGATTAAGAATGCATAAACATCTCTGTGTTATGGGGGGGGGGGGCTTGTTTTGAAAATAGGTTTTCATGGGACTTTGTGTAAGGCGTATATTTAGTTGTATCTTTTTTTTCTTTTTATTGAATGTTCCAATACTGGAAGTTTTTAAGAAGAGACTGGACAACCATTTGTCTGAAATGGTATAGGGTTTCCTGCCTGAGCAGGGGTTTGGACTAGATGACCTCCAAGATCCCTTCCAACTCTTATTGTTATTGTTATTATATTATATTATAAATCAGAGGTCTTCAAACTTGGCCCTTTTATGACTTGTGGACTTCAACTCCCAGAATTCCTCAGCCAGCCACACTGTTTGAAGATGCCTGTAATAAATAAATATAAAATTTGTGTCTTGTAGAAATTAAATTCTTCACAATAAAATGGACTAAAACAACTTCTTCATTCACTTCAAAGAGGATGCAATTCTGCATTGAAAATTTATCTACAGATTTGAAGGGAAAAAAAGTATTCTGTTTATCATGTTCTACAAATATCTTGATGCCATGGATACCAAAGGTGGTCAATCAATTCTGCACCTTTTCACTGTGCTTTTCACTTCTCCCATAACACATCAGCAGGGAAAAAAATATACAAGTCAACTGAACACATATTATTTTGCTTGCAGTTACAGATAGTCCTTGACTTACAACCACAATTGAGCTCCAAATTTCTGTTGTTAAGTGAGACATTTGCTAAGTGAGTTTTACCCCATTTTACAACCTTTCTTGCCACAGTTGTAAAGTGAATCACTCCAGTTGATAAGTTATTAACCTGGCTGCTAAGTGAATCTGGCTTCCCCATGGACTTTACTTGCCCAAAGGTGGCAAAAGGTGGTTACATGACCCTGAGAAAAGCAATGGTCATAAGTATGAGTCAGTTGCCAAGCATCTAAATTTTGATGACATCATCATGGGGATGATGCTACAAAGGTCATAAACTGTGAAATATGGTCATAGGTCACTTTTTTCAGTGCTGTTGTAATTTTGCACAGTCACTAAATGAACTGTTGTAAGTTGAGGACTACCTGTATTTAGCAACAACATACTCTTCTATCTTCTTTTGCAAATCATTTGGAGACTAAATTTTCCTCTGCAAATTTCAATTAAAATATAAAAATGGTGTGCTATTTAAACCAGATTTCCACAACCCCCAGTCCGTGGACCAGTACTGTGCCGCGGCATGCCAGCAACCGGTCTGCAGAGCTAAGCAAAGGGATGCAGGCAGTGCACAAAACTACGTACCTTTCGGTCTGCGGAAAAATCTTTCTCCATGGAACCAGTCCCTGGTGCCCAAAAGGTTAGGGACCTCTGATTTAAACAACAAAAATGGATTCACGATGTTGGAAATTGGCTACTTTAGCTTTAATTAATTATGAGATTAATGTAAATTCTAAACGTGCCAAGACAAGTTCAATATAGGAATACAATATAGTTTTTCAAAAATGGTTTCCTGAGTAGCCAAAGCTCTAAAAGAAACTAGTATACAGGTTGTATTTACAATTTAGGAAATATGTATATAGTTATTTAAGGTGAATATATTTGCTTACTGCTAAGTCAACAGATACTGTTTCAGCATTTGCATTTTATTAAATGCAAGATCATAGTATGAAGTCACACTAATCATTTTAATAACAATAATTTTAAATAAGGAAGGCTGAAACCACGAAGAATTGATGCTTTTGGATTGTGGTGTTGAAGAAGACTCCCTTGGACTGCAAGGAGATCAGATGAGTCAATCCTAAAGGAAATCAACCCTGAGTGTCCTTTGGAAGGATTAAGCTGAAACTCAAATACTTTGGTACTGTCCATAGGGTTTTCATGGCAAAGATACTGGAGTGGGTTTCCATTTCCTTCTCCAGTGGATCACGTTTTGTCAGAACTCTCTGCTTTGACCTGGTCTTGGGTGGCCCTGCACGGCACAGCTCATAGCTTCATTGAATTTCTGGACTCCAGAAGATGGTAGAGGACAGGAAGGCCTGGAGGAATGTTGTCCATAGGGTCGCGATGGGCCAGACACGACTTCGCAGCTAACAACAACAACAAATACTTTATCTACCTAATGAGAAGAGAGGACTCATTGGAAAAGACCCTGATGTTGGGAAAGATTGAAGGCAAAAAGAGAAGGGGACGGCAAAGGAAGAGATGGTTAGATAGTGTCACTGATGCAATGAACATGAATTTGGGCAAACTTGAACAAATATGCCACAATCTTTTATTTTGACTTTTTTTGCATTGTTTTATATTTTTCTGATCTTTAATATCACTTTCCAACAAGTTAATAACCTCTCCTCAAGCTACCATTAGACTTCTTCCCACATATAAGGAATTTGGCCCTCATTTCAGCTAGGAATCAAATTTCATATGTCTATTCTGTCTGTTAAAATGATTTGGGCACCACTGAAATTTTCAGATATATATCAGAGGGAAAAATCCATAAAGCTACCACTGATTGCAAATACAAGATAAATACATAATTACAGATTATGCAGAAAACTTCCATATTCACCCTGAAAGACGTTTAAACTTGATCAATATATGCTGTCATTACTTTGGTATCTTTCTACTTTAAATGAGCAGCTGAAAAAAAAAAAGGCAGAGGCAGCTGTTGAGACGACTTTCAGCCTCTGACTGAACATAATTTCCATGGGGGCTTGGAGTGGCCACATCCATAATTATTTTGCTTTTTACCTTAAAATAAATTTCTTTTCATTTTGGAGTAAAAGCACTGGAATGAGAAAAAATAATAATAAAGGCGATAATACAGAGGATTAAAACACCAATTTTTAAGTGAGCAACCTTATTCAGTATGTGCCTTCCTCTAGTGCTTATGAAATTCCTCCCACAAATTCCTGCTCTTATCCAGACTATTACAGTAATTTTTTTCTTGGCTTACCCTAAACCATAGTTTATAACCCAAATAATACAGTATGTTGACTTCCAGATAACAAATAATAAAGATTTCCTTGTTTTATTCTCATTTCCAATCTACTCAAGATTTTAATCTCTAGAAAAAAGATATATGGAAAAGCCTCAGAGGCAGGCCTAAGTCCACTGCAAAAAGTCACCACAAATTGTAACTTTCATTGTGACAGAAAAAGAACATAATTCCCTTGGTATTTAATAATAAACTTAACTGTATTTATTTTGTGTCATTTTTTAAACATAAAATGAATCATATTTAATTTTTGTCCTACTACCATTGATTCATGTTTGATCAATTAGATTATGTCCATTTCTGCACCTCAGAATCCCATGAGGTAACCGGGTTTTAAGTTGGTGATTGATCCAAAATCATCTGTAGTCAGGAACTAGTGTTTTCTTCTGGTCCACCCTGTTATTGTCAATATTATACTGTATATCTTGACTCTGATTATTTTGGGGGTGCTGCTACTACCATGGAAGTTAAAACTCAAGTGTAGCCTGTACATGAAGTATGGTTAGTACCCCTGACATTTCAAAGTATTATAGTACAGTTGAATATTAATATTATATTTTGGAATTATTTTTTCTTTGAGAACTTCTTTGAATAAAACATGCCAGTTGTTCCAGATTTGTTTGCTTAAGAGAATTAAGTGGCAGGACTCTGGCATAATCTGGTTTATGAACATTCATCATATAGCTGCTGAGCCTTCCCTTTCTCTCAAGAATTTACAGAGTGCTGAGTTAGACATATTATCAGCAGACAGCTTTGTGTATGAATCAAGAACTTATAAGGGAGATTACTTCAAAAGCCTTACAGTTGCTTTATGTTGAAGACCGTGTTTATTGACAACGAAATGAGACATAACTGTGTGTCTCTGAGTATGTATATACACATGCACCCGCCATCTCCCTCTCCCTGTCAGTCTGTCTGTCTGTCTCTCTCTCTCTCTCTCTCTCACACACACACACACACTGAGAGAGAGAGAGAGAGACAGAGAGAAAGAGAGAGAGAGAGAGATATTACGCAATTGATACAATAGGAGACCTTGCTAGATAAGTGGTTTCCAAATGGATTTCCAAGTCCTTTCAAGACTTGCCAAGATTGCAATCACTTTGAGAAGAGCCTGCCTGTGCAAACTTGTTTTAAGGCAAGCAAAAGCAGGTGGTCATTATGTAACCATAGAAGAGGACTTCATGCTTGGTCCACTCAACTTTGTTGACACAGAGAAGGGCTATACAAACATTATTCAGTAAGGTCTGCAGGGAAAAGAGGGTAGGGCTATCAAAGAAAATTTCAAAAATGGGATGTGAGCAAACTCAAACTCTACAACAATGCACAGTCTCACAGATATATTCTTCCATAGGTGCAAATACATAGGTGGGGATTTTCTAGCAAAAGAATCTGTGAGGGGATTTGGGGATGGGCATGTGATCACTGCACTCAGGTTTGATGGAACTGCCCTAGACTCTGCTGAATCAAATGGGCGTTGTACTTGTTCATTATAGGGACTATTGAAAATTTTCTTTTATACAGTGCAAAATCTTTCTTTTCCATACAGTTAACATAGTCTGTTCTTCCAATCCTAACCCTAAACCTTTCACTTTATATGGTTGGAAAGATTTTTGTGGAATTCAGAGCCTTTTTAACATTGCTATATATTTTCTGAAACATACTATGAAGTTGCCAGCATAGATCTGCTGAAATGTTGTCTCCTATTCTGTGTTTTAAGGACAGACCAATATATAGAGGTATTGCTGACATAATGCAAAAATGACTTGCAGGGATGAATTAGCATCCTGCAAGCCATATTAGAATATTGTCTCTTGTGCAGCATGTATCACTCAAATTAGTTAATAAATATGGTTGCCAGACTTCCAGAAAAAGCTGATTCTATCCATGGACAACTTTTGATCCAGCAGAAACCTTTTGCTAACTGAAAAAAGGAATTGAATCTTAACATTTATACCCCTATCCACAAAAAAATCTGTATCACAGAAATGTGAGGAATGTCTGAAATAGCAGTAGGGGTAATGCTGGGGACTGGGGGAAAAAAAAAGAGACAAGGGATTAGATTTCTTTTCCCTCATTCTGCCAACAGAAATTAGAATAGAACAGCACAGGATAAAAATAAGAATATTTCCTGGAAAGGTGGGGGAAACAAAACCTCACACACGCACCGAAAACCTCACACCCCCAAGCATAGAAATCTTTAATCAGAAGTATGTTTTTATAATAAAAATCTCAGGGATTTGTTCAGTCTCCTGGTTAACCATATCAGCGTTGATTCCAGATGTCTGTGGAGATTCTTAGTCATCCAGTTCATGGTTAATTCCAGAACTATAGTTTTCAAGGGAAGTCCAAATCCATCAAACACTCCCTGAATCCCAGTTTCTTGACCTGTCTTTTGGTCGATGATAAGCAAATGTTTTGGTTCTCTAGGAACAATTTTTAAATTGTCAGTAAGGCTTCAATGAATTGTTTTCTCTGTATGTTTCTCAAATCTTTTAGTGATGAGATTTTGCAAACCATGCATCAGTGCTAACAAATCTTCTTTTTCCTTTTTTAATGACAAAGATTATTCTAAAAAGAGAAGTCATCTTAAAGAAGTTGGCATTTAAAGGGTTCTTTGATGAGCACAGAAGTGCTTGCCAATACTAAGCGCTGTAAATTGTGCTGAATAAAATATAAAGGATATTAAGAGTTGCTCGATGAATAGAGGCTTGTTGGTCCCTAATGTCTACTAGATAAACATTGTCAGTCTACTAGATAGGCAGAAAGTTTGATGTGGGTTTTCTCACCTTCCCATTTCAGTAACACATGTACGCTGAATTCTGCCTGAAGCCTGGTTCCAGCATCTTGAATGATGAAACACATTTCATTATTTATTTATAAAGTAGGCGCCACAGTCTCCCAGGACTTTTGATGCTTAATCGCACAATGAATTATAACAAACTATAAATTAAAACACACGCAGTGCAAAAAAAAAGAAGATAGCAGATAAAAGATGAGAAACCACAAGAACAAAATCAAAAGCTCAACTGTCCTCCCGCATACCTCTCACAAGATCTTAATCATACCTGGTAGAAGGCTACTTAAATCTAATTTTCACAAGGTTTTTATAGAGGGAGATGCTGTTCTGGATTAGAGGAACTATAAGTGAGGAGCAGTATCTTCTAGACTTACCCGCTCAATTCAAGAAAATCAGCAGATTTTCCTGAGACAGCCTTACTGGAGAGGTCAAGATTGGTTAGAGCAGGAGTGTCAAACTGCTGGCCCTCAGGCCGGTTTCATCATACCAAAGCCGCATCCACCCCATTGCCAGCAATGCAAAAAGAGTCGCAATATGTGACGACACATCATGTGACATGGCGAGTTTGACACCTGTGGGTTAGAGCATGTGCCCTACTACCACTTAGGTACAGTACCAAGCCAAAAAGTTCTTTTGTGATTAAAGTTAGTGTCTGTGTTGACACTATCTTAGAGTCATTAAAGTGACAGCAGCTGCCACTGTTGAAATTATGGAGTGATTCTGAATAATCAGTACCACTACCAACCATCCAATCTGATATATCAAAAATGCTCCATGTCATTGGCCATCAACTGTTTGAGGAAGCATATTAAAATGGTTATTCATAATTCTGTATCAAATCAGAGGAGTTGTGGCATGGGACTCCAAGGGACTCTATTGAGCCATATGCTCTGCAATATTGATATTAAGGATTTGGAAAAGAGATGAAGAACTTCTTCTTAAGTTGGCATGTAACCAAAAAAAACCCTGAATGGATAATTAATCCTTTAGAAACAGAGATAAATTCAGAATGTCCTTGATAGGTTGGACATTGTAGAAGAGAATAACAAAATGAAATGTAATGAAAAAAAAAAAAAAAAGTGAAGTTCCCCATTTTGGAAAACGTCAATAGCACAGGAGGGTAGGAGAAATTTGTCGTTTAAAAAGGACCATAAAATTTTTGGTCCTGAAGCTTCAAAAATGAGATACGCAATTTTAGATTGCATCAATAGGACTGAATTTTTCATATCCAAGGAAGAAATAGTAGCACTTCCCTCAAGACTGGTCAGAACACCCAGTGAGTATTTTGTCCATTTCTGGTCCACAAAATTCAGGGGAAACATAAATCTGAAATGGTTCAGAAAAGCAAGTGGTTTCAAAAGTGAGCTTGGCTGTTTTCCAGGGAAAGAAAAATATTTGCACTCATTCCACCATGCAAATTCTGAAAGAAAAAGCTCCAGTATCATGTGGGAAGAGAGGAGGGCAGTGTGAGAGGTAGTAAGGAAGAGGTAGAAAAACATTTTAAATAGGAAGGTCAGGGAGCCAGGGAAACCTCAAGGAAATTATCCAAAGGCACATAGCTGACCTCCAGCACCATGTCATGAATCCAGCATTAAATCATTCCCGGTAACACTGTGTTCACTGTTCCTTTTGATTCGGAAGTCAATGGCCCATTCAGTGGTAATTTTGAACTGTAGATTGTCATAGCTATTCTGCAGTCTTTCTTTTGAGAGTTTTCTTTCCTTGTCATTTGAACCTAAAGTAACAAGAGCTGTGAGGAGGGAGACAATGGCAAACATGTTAACAAAAGTCAAGGTGATCACACATTATCCAGGAAGCCAGGGATGAGAATAGAGAACAAAGTAAAGCTGCTCACAGAAATATTACTATAAAGCTGTTACTTGAGAAATATGTCAACATCAGAAGCCAGGTAACAATTCAGGGTGGAACATAGTATCCTTACAAAACAACGCAGCAATGCTGTCATATTTCAACTTTTGTTTTTATCCCTGCTTTTTCTGGTAAGCAAAATAAGAGAGAACTGGATCCCCATGCTTCATTAAAATGGATTCTGTTTCCAATGAACATTTTGCACAAAAGGTGTCTTGTTAACTTTACCAGGTCTAGCTATTCATTTGCTTCTTGAGGTGGAGTCAATCCATTGACAATCTTGTTTGGCCAGGAATGAATGGAAATAGCACAAAAACACAGGTACATTGCACAAATTCTTTTTTTGCCTTACATTAAAGTGAGTTTTGGGGGATCATGAATCTGAACTGTGCCTGATTCATATGGATAAGCAACTGGCGATGAAGGTTATAGATATTTTATTTGATGTTTTAAAATCGCTCTGGGCATTTATTATATTCCATGTTATGCTTTAAAAAGGGTATTTCCTTGAGCATGAACGTCAATAATATACAAATACAATAATATACATATACAAATAAAGCCTTAATTTTGAACACATGTCTATGGAAGAAACATCAATTTTATTTCCGAATACTTTTACTAACTCAATTTTTTCCACAATTAAAGAACACTTTTAAAAATAAAAGAAATAATGTATACTTTATTGGGCAAAATAAACTGCATTTCCCCTGAGCTTTTATGCTCCTTTTCCTCAATCTCCTCCCTTCTCTTAAAAATGAAAGGTTATATGTTGGAGATAAGCACACTGGAGGGGGGGGGGGGTAGCAATATACAGTATATTGGGTACTTTCACAAAATAGCTACTTAAGAAAGACCTCTGGTTTTTACCAGCTGGCTGCCCCAGCAACTATGACCACCATGAAACATCTATTTACTGAAGTACAAAATGATGAAGTTGTTCCTATTGCCTCATCTTTCTCCCTTCCCTTCCCTTCCCTTCCCTTCCCTTCCCTTCCCTTCCCTTCCCTTCCCTTCCCTCCTTCCCTTCCTTCCTTCCTCCCTCCCTTCCTTCCTTCTCTATCAGAAGTATTTTCATTACAGATACCAACTATTTGTATTTTCTAAAAATGCCTTTGGGGCCTCAGTGGAGCTTAAACATGTTCCTGCAAATAAGAATACTAGAGGCTAATGCTTTGATTTTTTTTTTTTACATGAACATTACTTTTATGTATTATTTTAAATGATAACTTTAAATAAAGGATAATGCCATAAATGTACTTACCACATTTTATTTATTTTAATTTACAATAGTGAGACATCAATATAAATGTTCAAAAAGTCAATTAGAAAATGCCAGTCTGACATTTTGGATAATTTAAAGCCAGCATCTTTTTTTCTAACCACAGCACAGTATTTACATTTAAAAATGTACTATGTTGTTTTAATTGTAATCTGTTACATTTCAGTTCAGAACTGAGTAAGATGCCTTCAAATGCACTTAAAAAAAGCACACATTGCTGCTCTGCTTTTATCTGAACAATTAGTTGAAGTGTGTTACTCTGAAATTGCTTGATATTAATAAAGCCAAATGGAGCAAAGATGTGATTACACATAAAGGTAAAGAGAAAGGAAATGAAGCAAGAATCACAGGGAAACTCATCGTTTCCCCTGTTCTACCACTGCTTCTTTATGAACTGTTGAAAGAATATTATTTCATGCTGGGGAAAAAAATCTGTTTCTCTTATAGGATATGGGGTTCAAGTCTGCAATATAAGCAAAACATGCTGACAAAAGGCTGCTCTTTTCTCTTCTTTTTTTTCTCTTATGCCGATGTTTGTTTTTCTGTTCATTCTTCTGTCAATGCTGCATGAAAAAGCATTGTGTGAAGGTGTTTGTAGGCAGTTCCTTTGGTATGCTTCCATGGATACTTTCACAACCTGACCAAGAGGGGAAAAAAAATCACAATGAAAATATGTGACCTTTAGAATGTGGGTGGTGTTAAATTCACATTAGAGGCACTTGCTCAGGAATGTAATATTCCAACAATGAGTTTTGATTTGCAGAGCTACATTTGAGTGCTGGCCAGGTGGATAGCTGTACAGTAACAAAGGTTGAAAGGTTAGGCTGCAGACAAATTCCTATTGTTTACACATGTGCACATCACTTCCTGGTGTGTTACATCCCTTGCTGTTGGTATAATCTTGCTTGATTGACCACTCTTGGTGAGGGTAACAATGATGTTGAATTGCCTCCATTTGTACACAATTTAGCTGACAGTGGCCTGGTGAAGTCAAAACTCTTTGGAAATAGTTTTGTCATCTTTTCTATCTTCTGAGCATCCCCAGCTAGCTTCTTTGCTCGACCCATGAGATACTTTCACACTGTGTGGTGAAGATCAGACTTTGATATTCGGTACTCAGAATTATTATTATTATTATTATTATTATTATTATTATTATTATTATTAT
>JAKJMR010000027.1:436433-450509 GCA_024449315.1 Daboia siamensis | reverse complement strand
TTATTTATTTATTTATTTATTTATTTATTTATTTATTTATTTATTTAATTTGTATACCGCCCTTCTCCCGAAGGATCAGGGCGGTGAACAGGGCAATAAATATCTAAAAAACAAAATACAAAAGTTAAAAAACAATTAAATGTAATGCCCAATATAAAACAATAAACAATAATTAAAATTATTTAAAATCCCGTCCCTTAGCCCATCAAACCAGGCCGGATTGTTCGAATAAATAAGTTTTTAGATCACGCCGGAAGGAGCAAAGATCAGGAGCCATCCAGAGCTCCACCGGCAAGCGGTTCCAAAGGTCTGGCGCGCCCACAGAGAACGCCCTCCCCCTGGGGGCCACCAATCAACATTCTTTGATCAGAGGCACCCTGAGGAGACCCTCTCTGTGGGAGCGCACTGGACGGAGGGAAGTTGACGCCGGCCGCAGGTGTTGCCATAGATAATCCGGACCCATGCCATGTAGGGCTTTATAGGTCATTACTAACACCTTGAATCTCACCCAGAGGACAACTGGCAGCCAATGCAGCTCGTGGAGTAAAGGTGTAACATGGGAGTATCAGAAATTGTAATCCAGATTATCAAAACAGAGATTAGTTGTACAACATCAGACAAAAAGAAGTTTCATAAATAGAAGAAAAACACCCAAGGATTTTGATAAGAGACTGTTTTGTTCATTTGTTTTACATGAATTAGTCCTCTTTGGCTGAACTCTATAATTAAATAAGTGAGTAAACCAGATTAATTCATTGTATATTTTTAATTTAAATCACTTGATATACAGAAATGAAGCCATGTACCAAAATGGTTATCAACCTGTATATTGCTTCTGATGAAAGATAAATTTTATTCTTAATTTTATTGCTTTCTACAAAGTGTTACTTAAAACTAAGATGAAAAACAAAGTAAGAAATAGAACTGCCTGTCATCATTCTCAAAATACTAATTTGGAAAATCTGATGTAAAATAGTAATATGCCAAACATAGCAAGGTTTATGAAAAGGTTTATAATTATTTGTAGACCCACTGTGCAAGGTGGGGGGGATTTATCGGATTTATTTGAGACATATTTCTCAACATTCAACCAGCATGGACAATGTATGTTTAATGTTGATTCTATATATGTTGTGCATACTTAATTATTCCTTTCTTTTTTGTCTTGTCTGTAATTTTTGCCTTTCTTTTTAGTTATTTTATATGTAACATATCTTTAAAATAAATATAAAAATGTAAGTAAAAAAAATAAATGGGTGTTGCAAGTCTGGTGCAGCTATGTAAATTGTGTCATTTGTGTGTTGATATCATGATGCACATGTCATCATTTGCCCCCCCCCCCCACTTCCCTGCAGAGACTCATGGGAGGGACTATCAGTATACCAATTTAAAAAAATATTACTTTGTACACTTCCAAGCAGCCATCCTGCCTCCCTGCCTCCATCCTTCCTGAATCTACCAATAGTTTTCTAACACAAACCATTTTATCCATCCGTCTTCAATCTTCTATCTATCTATGGCCAGTGGAAAATTAAGGAACTTCTTTGATTGGGAATTACAGAACATGAGAGCTGGCCCCAGAAAAATTGTTCTGAGGCATGACCCATTCTTAAAAGGTAGTTGCTACAATGATAGTTGATTGTGCAGCCTATCTGTCATATATTAGAGCCAAAATCCAGTGGGAAAAAAGCACTTAGCAATTTTTCAGCTCAGTAGAACTTCCTTTAGAGCAATTGTTTTCAACCTTGGCAACTTTGAGATGTCTGGATTTCAACTCCCAGGATTCCCTAGCTACCATACTGACTGGAAAATTCTGAGAGTTGAAGTCCAGATAATTTAAAGCTGCTGAACCTGAGAAACACTGCTTTAGAATAAATATGCCTAGAATTGTATTTATGGTGGTTTCATATATATATAGATTTGGCCTGATTCTAGCTCTTATTTTAATTATGCTTGTACACGATAGGAATTTGTAAAATCCAATCTCTACCATTCATTTTGATTGCAAAAAACTATTTCAAAGACTAGAGAAAAATACGATATGGTGTTGAAGCTGCAGAGAGCTTCAATAGCTGAAGTAAACACATGGACTTCCCACTCATGAACAAATGTAAGTTTAGACAGAGCATATATATATATAGGTCTTGGCGTATTCGGGTCTTTTCCCGTGTAGGATTGAGGGTGTCTTGGCGACGTTTAGACGAGGTCCCACTCGTCATCTTCAGGCTGGTGTCTTCGGTTTCCTGTTTGTGCGAGCAACAAAGCCAGCACCCCACACATCCCCACCAGTATTTATAGAGATACTCATATATAAAAGAAACGATCGAACACCAGGATAAAATGTAAACAAAACTGTTTAATAGACTAATAAACTTAGCTTTGGAGAAAGCTAAATGTATTAGTGCATTAAAACAGTTTTGTTTACATTTTATCCTGGTGTTCAGTCATTTCTTTTATAAATATTATATATATTTATATAATATATTGACTGTCACAGCTATTCCATAGTCTTGGGTTGAAGTTCTTCTAACCAAATTGAAGATGTTTGCAATTGAGTCTATAACTTGTGTTGTTTTCCCCCCATTTATAGTTATTTTCTTTCTTGAAAAGCAAATCCACCAATCATTTCACTTTGACTATAATAACTTTTCTTCTGATTACCTTGGGCTCATCTCAGAAACCAAGCAGGATTAGTTTTGATTAGCCTTTGGATGGGAGCACTTCTTAATTTCTGAACTGTTGCTAGAGACAAATGGGGGGTTTTTTAGTCTCAGAAGAAGGCAATGGCAAACTACTTCATAACACTGCCAAGAAAACTGCAGGGGTAAAAATGCAAAAGTTGACTTAAGAGAGCTTTTAATTTAAAATCAATGTTACATTGGTAATTATGGGGTTGTTTTCCAAAACATTTGGAGAATGCAAAGTTGAGGAAGGCTGTATGCAGAATTGTCTTATAGAGCTTCCATCCCTTTCAATGTATTGCAGTTTCTTAGCTAATTGGGCAAACCTACTGCCTTAAAATAAGTGTATGCTTTTTCTCTAAAGCTGCAGTTTGCATAGAAATTGAACGAAAATGTTTGTTTTACTTCAAGCAACTCTTCCCCCCCCCCCCAAATATATCAATTCTTTAGTTGCTGGGAAAGCATCCTTTAGAAAGAAAGCAACAAAAGCATCTTGACTGAATTTTAAAATATGAACAATGCTAGCTATTTTAGAAATCTAGTGAAACAGAGTGAGCTGACACTACTGCACTGTTGGCAATAGCTAAGATTTGGGAGAACAGAGTTGCACCCAGTCCTCAATAAAGAACTCTGTTTTTTGTTGTGGCAATCTAGGCAGAATGCCAACATCTTTACACTTGCTCTTTTTTTTTTTTTTTGAGTCCCTAAAGCTGATGGGAAATCACTGAAAGCTGCTGTTAAAGCTCCAAATTGCACAATATAAAGGAAGGTAAGATCGGGAAGAAGATATTAAAAAGTAGCGGGGTTTTTTTTGCATCAACACAATAAATTACTTCTATTACAGAAGAGATTACAGATACGGCTTTTTTATTTGAAACTTATCTACATACAGCGTCCCATTTTATAAGTGTTTTAATTAAATAACTATCAACTAAATCCAATATAATTTATTTTTGTGTAGCAGAGAAGAGAATTAGATTTTACAGATGAGGAAAATGAGAAAAATAGAGATAAGGTACTTTACAGGATATATCATTGGGAATAGGTTAGGATCAGCCATTCCTTTAAGAACTGGTTTGGTCTAGTGCAGGGGTAGGCAACCTTGGCTCTTTTATGACTTTTGTGAGCATAGCTGGCTCAGGAATTCTGGGAGTTGAAGTCCACGAATCATAAAAGAGCCAAGGTTGCCTACCCCTGGTCTAGTGATTAAGGCACTAGGCTAGAAAGAGAGAACTGTGAGTTCTGGTCCCACCTTAGCCATGAAAGCCAGCTTGGGTGACTTTGGGCCAGTAACACTGTGTCAGCCCTACTACCTCTTGGGTGTTTGTTTTTTTTTATTAAAGAGTTTTACAAAAGATTTTTTACAAAACATCCCCAAAACCCATCCACTCCAGCCCCCCCCCTCCCCCCACTTCCCAGAGCTGAATACAGGGTCATAAATATAATAATCATATTCTAACTAAAATTATCCATTATAAAATTAACCAAATTCATAATGTGCTTTAACTCTAACATTGATACATTCAAATTATTAGAAACATAATAATAATAACTTAAACAAAATATAATCAATACTAATACTGAAATTAATAAAAATCTAAGATCTACTCATAAGCTAAATGGAACTTTTTAGTCCTATATTTATTCTGAATATAATCTATCCATCTCCTCCAAACTGAAATATATCTTTCTGTGAATGATCCTTCAAATAAGCAGAAATCTTAGACATTTCTGCAAGATTCGATACCTTAAGTACCCATTCTTCTATAGAAGGCAAACTATCCTTCTTCCAATATTGTCCCACCAGTAACCGTGCTGCTGTTATCAAATTCAACATCAAATTAGTTTCTTTAGTATCACAATCTATAATAATACCCAATAAAAACAATTGCAGAGAAAACTTTATCTTTCTCTTAAAAATCTTTTGAATGTTCCATCAAATTTTAATCCAAAAAGCTTTTATATTTCTACAAGTCCACCACAAATGAAAATAAGTAGCATCTAAACTACCGCATCTCCAGCATTTAGACTGTAAATTAGGATACATGTTAGACAACTTTTTGGGATCCAAATGCCATCTATAAAACATTTTATAAAAATTTTCTCTTAAATTTTGAGCCTGAGTAACTTTAACATTTCTAACCCAGATTACCTCCCAAATATCCAATGGAATTGGTTCCTGTATGTTTTGTGCGCACTTTATCATACAATCTTTAACTAATTGCGTTTCCGAGTCCAATTCAATTAAAACATTATATATCCTCTTTATATGTGCACAATTTGAATCTCTAATTTGTTTTACTAAATTTTCATCTATAATTGTAATGCCAACCTTCTGATCCAGCTTCTACCTAGCTTTCAGTTGGGTGCATTGGAACCAAGAGTAATTTATGTTTTCTTGTTTTAACTCATCTAATAATTTAAGTTGCCAATTATTCCCTTCCAATCTAAGTAATTTCTTATAGGAAACCATATCCAAACTCACTCCCATAGATACACCTTCTATCGCATGTCCGGGAATTCCCCAAATCGGTATTTTATAATTTAACTTATAATAATACTTTTTCCAGACACGTAGCAAAGCACTTCTAAGAATATGAGATTTAAAAGCCCTGTCTACCTTTTTGTCATAAAGCAAATATGCATGCCATCCATATACCAAGTCCCAACCCTCAAGGTGAAGTATTCTTTTATTAGTTAAATTAAGCCAATTGCTAACCCATGTCAAAACCACCGCATCATAATACAATTTCAAATTAGGCGCCTTGAGTCCCCCTCTTTCCCTAGCATCTTGCAGAATCTTAAATTTGACTCTTGGTTTTTTCCCCGCCCAGATAAATTTATTAATACCCTTCTGCCATTCATCAAGGTTGGCATCCTTTTTCAATATAGGTATCATTTGAAACAAAAAGAGAAACTTCGGCAGAACATTCATTTTAACAGCTGCAATTCTTCCCAATAGAGATAATTGTAATTTTTTTGTATTATTTAAATCCTTTTGTATCTTCACCCATAGTGTTTCATAGTTATTCTTATATAATTGTGCATTTGAAGCTGCAATATACACTCCCAAATACTTAACCTTTTTTACTATTTCAAAACCTGTTAATTTGATTAACATTTCCCTTTCACTCATAGACATATTCTTAGACAATATCTTGGTCTTATTACTATTTACCTTAAACCCAGAAACCTTACCATACTGAGTTATAATTTCCATCAAATCTATAACCGATTGTATCGGTTGAGATAATGTCACAAGCAAGTCATCAGCAAAAGCTCTCAATCTATAATCATTCTGTTTTATTTTAATTCCCTTTATCATAGAAGACTCTCGAATTTTAATTAATAAAATCTCCAACGTTAATACAAACAACAATGGTGATAGGGGGCATCCCTGTCTTGTACATTTTTCAATTTTAAACATCTCTGTTAACCCCCCATTAATTATAATTTGTGCAGTTTGTTGTTGATATATAGCTTTAATAGAATGTAACAATCCTTCTCCAAAATTCATTTCCTCAACAACTCTAAATAAAAATTGCCAATTCAATTGATCAAAAGCTTTTTCTGCATCCAAAAATATCAACGCTGCAGGGACTTGGTTGTTTTTATCCAGATATTCAAGCAAATTTACAATTTGTCTTACATTATATTTCATATACCTTCCAGATATAAATCCCAATTGATCACTATGAATCATTTGTTTTAAAACTTGCATTAATCTATTAGCCAATACTTTAGCAAAAATCTTATAATCTATATTCAAAAGCGATATAGGTCTATAATTTTTAGGTTGAGTAAGGTCTTGATCCTCCTTTGGAATCAACGATACAAAGGCTGTCCTCCAAGATGGAGGAACTACTCCTCCAGTCTGAATTTCATTAAACAATATCTTTAAAGGTTCAATCATTTCAACCAACAACGTTTTATAATAAATTGCTGTTAATCCATCTGTTCCCGGGGCCTTGCCCACTTTCAACTGTTTAATAGCTAAAGAGATTTCCTCTGATGTCATTAAACAGTTCATCTCAAGTTGTTGTTCTTTTGAAAGCCTAGGAAAATGTGCTTCCTGTAAATATTTATCTATATCTAAAGCTTGTATCCCCTTCATGGATTACTGCCTTGTCATGGCGAAGGGGCTTGCGTAATTCAATGAAGCTATGAGCTATGCCGTGCAGGGCCACCCAAGACGGACAGGTCATAGCCGAGAGTTCTGACAAAATGTGATCCACTGGCGAAGGAAATGGCAACCCACTCCAGTATCTTTGCCATGAAAACCCTATGGACAGTACCAAAAGGCAAAACGATATGACGCTGGAAGATGAGCCCCTCAGGTCGGAAGGCGTCCAATATGCTACTGGGGAAGAGCAGAGGGCTAGTACTAGTAGCGCCAGAAAGAGTGAAGCGACTGGGCCAAAGCCGAAAGGACGCTCAGTTGTGGATGTGTCTGGTGGTGAAAGGAAAGTCCGATGCTGTAAAGATGTTCTCTCCATAGGAACCTGGAATGTAAGATCCATGAATCAAGGAAAGCTGGACGTGGTCAAACAAGAGATGACAAGACTAAACATCGACATCTTAGGTATCAGCGAACTAAAATGGACAGGAATGGGTGAATTTAATTCAGATGACCATCAGGTATACTACTGCGGGCAAGAATCCCTCAGAAGAAATGGAGTAGCCTTCATAGTCAATAAAAGAGTAGGAAAAGCAATACTGGGATACAATCCTCAAAATGACAGAATGATCTCAGTTCGAATCCAAGGCAAACCATTCAATATCACAGTAGTCCAAGTCTATGCCCCAACCACCGGTGCTGAAGAGGATGAAATTGACCGGTTCTATGAAGCCCTACAGCACCTTATAGAACTAACACCAAAAAATGATGTTCTTATCATCATGGGGGATTGGAATGCTAAAGTAGGAAGCCAAAAGATAACCGGAATAACAGGCAAGTTTGGCCTTGGAGTGCAAAATGAAGCAGGGCACAGGCTGATAGAATTCTGTCAAGAGAATACGATGGTGATAGCAAACACTCTTTTCCAACAACCCAAGAGACGGCTCTACACATGGACATCACCAGATGGTCAACACAGAAATCAGATTGACTATGTGCTCTGCAGCCAAAGATGGAGAAGCTCTATACAGTCAGTAAAAACAAGACCAGGAGCTGACTGTGGCTCAGACCATGAGCTTCTCCTTGCAAAGTTTAGGCTTAAACTGAAGAAAATAGGGGAAAGCACTAGGCCACTCAGGTATGAATTAAATCATATCCCTGTTGAATATACAGTAGAGGTGACAAATAGATTTAAGGAATTAGATCTGATAGACAGAGTGCCTGAAGAACTATGGACAGAGGTTCGCGACATTGTACAAGAGGTAGCAACCAAAACCGTCCCAAAGAAAAAGAAATGCAAGAAAGCAAAATGGCTGTCTGAGGAAGCTTTGCAAATAGCTGAGGAAAGGAGGGAAGCGAAAGGCAAGGGAGAAAAAGAAAGATACGCCCAATTGAATGCAGAATTCCAGAGAATAGCTAGAAGAGATAAGAATGCCTTCTTAAATGAACAGTGCAAAGAAATAGAAGAAAACAATAGAATAGGGAGGACCAGAGATCTTTTCAAGAAAATTAGAGAAATGAAGGGAACGTTTCATGCAAAACTGGGCATGATAAAGGACCAAAATGGCAGGGACCTAACAGAGGCAGAAGAGATCAAGAAGAGGTGGCAAAATTACACAGAAGAACTATACAAGAATGAGCTTAACGTCCCTGATAATCACAGTGAGGTGGTCACTGACCTCGAGCCAGACATCGTAGAATGTGAAGTGAAGTGGGCCTTAGAAAAACTAAGCAACAACAAAGCTAGTGGAGGTGACAGTATTCCAGCTGAGCTATTCAAAATCTTAAAAGACAATGCAGTAAAAGTGCTACACTCAATTTGCCAGCAAATTTGGAAAACTCAACAGTGGCCACAGGATTGGAAAAGATCAGTTTACATTCCAATTCCAAAGAAAGGCAGTGCCAAAGAATGTTCAAACTATCGCACCATTGCACTCATTTCTCATGCTAGTAAAGTCATGCTTAAAATCCTACAAGCTAGACTTCAGCAGTATGTGGATCGAGAACTACCAGAAGTACAGGCAGGATTTCGAAGAGGCAGAGGAACTAGAGATCAAATTGCCAACATACGCTGGCTCATGGAGAAAGCTAGGGAGTTCCAGAAAAACATCTACTTCTGCTTCATTGACTATGCTAAAGCCTTTGATTGTGTGGATCATAACAAACTGTGGCAAGTCCTTAAAGAGATGGGAGTACCAGACCATCTTATTTGTCTCTTGAGTAACCTATATGCGGGTCAAGAAGCAACAGTGAGAACTGGACACGGAACCACTGATTGGTTCAAAATTGGGAAAGGAGTCCGGCAAGGCTGTATAATGTCGCCCTGCCTATTTAACCTATATGCAGAGCACATCATGAGAAAGGCAGGGCTAGATGAATCAAAAGCTGGAATTAAGATTGCCGGAAGAAATATCAACAACCTTAGATACGCAGATGATACCACTCTAATGGCAGAAAGTGAAGAAGAACTAAAGAGCCTCTTGTTGCGGGTGAAGAAGGAGAGTGCAAAACTTGGGTTGAAACTTAACATTAAGAAAACCAAGATCATGGCATCTGGCCCTCTCAATTCCTGGCAAATAGATGGGGAAGAAATGGAGGTAGTGACAGATTTTATTTTCCTGGGCTCCAAGATCACTGCAGATGGGGACTGTAGCCAAGAAATTAAAAGACGCTTGCTCCTCGGGAGGAAAGCCATGGCAAATCTAGACAGCACACTAAAAAGCAGAGACATCACCCTGTCAACAAAAGTGCGTATAGTCAAGGCTATGGTCTTCCCAGTTGCAATGTATGGCAGTGAAAGTTGGACCATAAAAAAGGCTGAGCGCCAAAGAATTGAGGCCTTTGAACTATGGTGCTGGAGAAGACTCCTGCGAGTCCCCTGGACTGCAAGGCGATCAAACCGGTCAGTCCTAGAGGAGATCAATCCTGACTGCTCTTTAGAAGGCCAGATCCTGAAGCTAAAACTCAAATACTTTGGCCACCTAATGAGAAAGAAGGACTCACTGGAGAAGAGCCTAATGCTGGGAAAGATCGAGGGCAATAGAAGAAGAGGACGACAGAGAATGAGGTGGCTGGATGGAGTCACTGAAGCAGTAGGCGTGAGCTTGGATGGACTCCAGAGGATGGTGGAGGACAGGAAGGCCTGGAGGAATGTTGTCCATAGGGTCGCGATGGGTCGGACACGACTTCGCAGCTAACAACAACAACAAAGCTTGTATGTTTTCTCTAGAATATAATTTCGAGTAAAAATCTAAGAAACTCCTCTTAATCAATTTTTGTTGATAGACTTTTCCTTTATATTCTATTTTATCTATAGTACGTAATTTCTGTTTCTTCCTTAATTGATAAGCTAACTACCTACCAGGCTTATTAGCGTTACAAAAGGCATTATGCTTAGCATAACGCAAATTAGTTGCTACTTGGTCAGCCATTAACATACTAAATTTTTCTTTCAATAAATGTATCGAGGTCCTTAAATTATTATCCAATGGATTCAAAATAAAATCTTTCTCCTTAGATTTAATCTCTTCCTCAAGATCTTTACGTTTTTGCATTTGCCTACGCCTATAAGCATTATTCATATAAATCAAGGCCCCTCTCATGTACGCTTTACTAGCATCCCAAACCATTCCCATCGATGTACCTTTATGCATATTTATAACAAAAAATTCTTTCAGATGTTCTCTACATTTCTGCAAAAACACCTCATTTGTGAATAATTTTCATTCATTCTCCAGGATCTTCTATTATCCTCTTCAGCAAAGAACTCCAACCAAACAAGGCTATGATCCGTCAGTGTCCTAGGAAAAATCTTAACATTCTTAACCCTAGAGAGAAGATCAGTAGTAATTAAAATAAAATCAATCCTAGAGAAAGATTTATGTCTATCCAAAAAAAAGTAAAATCTCTGTCCTTCATGTTCCTTTCCCGCCACACATTTCTCAGCTCCAAATCCTCTTGGGGTTGTGTTGTGGGGAAAATAGGAGGAGAAAGTTGTGTTGGAGATGTTTGCCACGGAGTTATTTGTAAAAATAATAAAGGTGGGATACAAATAAAAATATTTAAGAAATGAAATAGATGTTTCACTGCCTTGTTAGAAAGTGTGTGAGAGAACCAAAACTGAATAAAAAGAAGCAGGACAAAAAAAAGGCATTAGTTCACAGAGGGAGAAACAAAGGGAGGGAAATGTATAATATTTGATTTCTGGGCAAAGAAACGCATGAATGTCATCATGCAGTTGATACATAGAAACTTGCTTCTATATACAGATTCTTTGGTGGAATAAAAGTCCTGGCGATCACAACAGTTGATATCTTCCTTGTGTTTGAAAGGTTCATGGGTTGAGGAGTCTTCCTTGAGATAAATACCTGACTCTCTGTGGCTGTTTAAGTAGCAATATTCCTCCCACTAAAATGCAGTCATCCACCTACATAAAAAATTAAGTACCAGATGCCTAGATATCCACGGAAGGCATTTTTCTGAAACATTAAGATAAGGCTGTGGCATAAATCCTCTGAGAGTCACAAACTGAAGATAAAAAGCTAAGGACTGCAACTATCACCTAAGCTGGTTGGGAGATCAACCATGGGCCGGGCAGTAGAAGGACAGGAATATCTTGCTCAGTTGAGGCAATTCTTGAATAATGGGTTCCCACATTTCTTTCATGTGGACTAAAAGAGGTTTCCAGGTCCAATTCAGATTGTGGTATTAACCCTATTGAGCTTTGGACTGCAAGGTAATTTTAGGACTGCCTCTTCCAAATAGAATCTGCCCATCCAGGAAGTCTCTTTGAAAGGGAATGTTAGGATCCTGGTCTCGTGAGAAATTAAGGGGAATGGGCTCCAGAGTCCAGTGGCAGACTCAGTAATGCAGAACAGCTCATGTTTGGAGATATGTTTAGTTTTATTTAGTTTTTAAAAAACAAAACAAAAAACCAACCAAACAAACTTTAAAACCTCCTTCAATAAGGCCTTGATCTCTGTTGGTGTCTTTTGGGAGCTTTTCTCCCATTTCTTACATTCTGACCTAATGTTTGTACTGAGAGATAAAGTAAGATTTTATTATATCTTGCATTGAATTTTATTGCCAAAGTCACCTGGAATGCTTGTGATGTGATTGTCTATACTAAACATAGATAAAGGTAAAGGCTCCCCCACACATGTGTGCTAGTCATTTCCGACTCTAAGGGCCGGTGCTCATCTCCATTTCAAAGCCGAAGAGCCAGCGCTTGTCCGAGGATGTCTCTGTGGTCATGTGGCCGGCATGACTAGACACCAAAGGCGCACGGAACGCTGTTACCTTCCCACTGTAGTGGTCCCTATTTTTCTACTTGCAGTTTTTCGGGCTTTCAGAAGCTGGGATGAGTAACAGGCGCTCACTCTGTTATGCGGCACTCGGGATTCGACGCGCCAAACTGCCAACCTTCTAATTGTCAAGCTCAGCGTCCTAACCCACTGAGCCACCGCGTCCCTTTATACTAAACATAAAGACTATCATATTGACAGTACGATCATTACCTTACTCATATAGCTTGAGTACAGTTTTCAATGTTAACCAGCTTCCTAGAAAAAATAATCAGTCATAAAATTAATCTATTTTATTTTCTGGGGTGAAAATTGATTCCATACTTTAGAAGTAAATACAATTGGTGGAAAGTTGTGGTGTCATTTTTTTTAAGGACTAAACAGACCTTATTTGAGGTATTTATCAATTTGGTTTTACTGGTATAGATTTATACTTATTTAAGCATTTCTGTATCACACATCAAGCCAGATTCCAAGGTGGAGTGTGTGTCTGTGTGAGTGGATTGTTGTTGTTAGCACTTGTCCTGCATGATTGTAGGGTCTATTTCTGTTTGCACTATGCTACCCCGGGTTTTACAGTGTTGCTGTCAGTGCATGAAGTGATGAGGAAGTTTGTTGTTCAGCCAACTGGCCAAAGAATCAGAAGGCTGAGAGAGGAACTGGCCCAAGGTCTCCAGATAGCTTCTATGCCTAAGGGAGACAAGAACCTGGGTCTCTCCATTCTTAATGCTGCATCTTAGCCACCACATCACATTGGCCATTGTATCTGTAAGTGTGTGTACATACACATACATGTGTACATTTATTTGTAATCAATACCAATTAAGTGTTAAAAATACAGTGAATTAAAATATCCTTGCAGGCACTAACACATCCCTCCTCTATAAAGATCTCACGACACTGATTTCTAAAATTTAAGTCCTGCATGCCCATTGTTAAAAAAAACAACAATGGATAATGAAACATCTGCAAGCAAACAAAAAAGCTGAGAAACACCAAGGACTCCATATTGTCAACAATACTTGTATTATGGACAAGTACTGTATCAATAGGGACGCGGTGGCTCAGTGGGTTAGGACGCTGAGCTTGTTGATCAGAAGGTCGGCAGTTTGGCGGGTTGAATCCCGAGTGCTGCATAACAGAGTGAGCGCCTGTTACTCATCCCAGCTTCTGCCAACCTAGCAGTTCAAAAGCATGTAAAAATGCAAGTAGAAAAATAGGGACCACTATGGTGGGAAGGTAACAGCGTTCCATGCACCTTTGGCATCTAATCATGCCGGACACGTGACCACGGAGACGTCCTCGGACAAGCGCTGGCTCTTCAGCTTTGAAACGGAGATGAGCACCGGCCCCTAGAGTTGGAAACGACTAGCACGCATGTACGGGGGAAACTTTACCTTTACCTTTTACTGTATCAATAGGTGAAACTTGAAAAAAACGATGTTGATCACTAAGGAGCAAAGAGTGGTAATAAAGTAGGAAGTCCTTTCCAGTCTCTGAAAAGCTGTTGAAACCTGCAGAAAACATTCATGACATTTTAAAGCAGAGGAAGCAAAAGCTGTGCAGGCCACCATTGGTTGCTCTGTACTTGTTCCCTCAGCTGTAGGCACCTACTCCAAGCTGAAGGTCAGCAGGCTTCTGCTCCATGGATGTCCCGGCTGTGTTATCTTATTACAGGATTTTAAAGAAATGAGGGGGTAGACAAAGCTAGAGACTCTTGCAGACAGGAAGACAAAAACAACCATTCCTACTTGTTCTGAAAAGGTTGTACTGGGACTACAGTGCTTACTGCATTACAAGAGAATTTGAAAGCCCAAGAGTTAGGAAGGAGGAAAGAATATTCAGATCCCTAATCTTTCACCTAAGGAGAAATAAAAAAAATTGTCACTACTACTTAGTCTTAGTCTTACTTATTCAGATAGATAGATAGATAGATAGATAGATAGATAGATAGATAGATAGATAGATAGATAGA
>JAKJMR010000027.1:409158-436423 GCA_024449315.1 Daboia siamensis | reverse complement strand
AGACAGACAGACAGACAGACAGACAGACAGACAGACAGACAGACAGATAGATAGAGAAGACAAGAACCTGGGTCTCTCCATAATTCAGAATAGTTGATTCTAGAAAGAAGAAAAAATGAGTCCTGTGACTTCCAGCAAATAAAGAAACTAAGTTATCTCTCTTGCCTTCATCTTAGGTCTTGTTTTCATCTTACAGTTCATTTCATGATCTGTGAGATCACTGAGAAGTAATTAATTTATAGCCCAGCTAACATTTAAATATATACTTGGCAGATAAAATCAACTACAGTATATACACATCAACCAGACCTCTAAATGTAATCAGCAACCATGTTACAGGTACTCCTTGATTTATAACAACAATTGGGACTGGATCTGACCATGTTGCTTAGTAACTGGCAATCTCAGTTGCTTTCATTAAACTAGGATGTTTAATGAAATAATGTGTAGATCACAAACCAAGCACCTCACATGATCGCGACATCTGACTTTCTGCCAGCTTCCCCATTGACTTTACTTAGGGGAAGTCAGAAGGGTTTGGAAATGGTGATCACATGACCTAATCTCAGGCCATGTGCCAAGCACCCACATTGTAATCACATGACCACGGGGATCCTGTGATGAGTGGAACAATGAGGACTCACTGTAAGTACCATTTATTCAGCACCATTGTAACTCTGAAGGGTCACTGAGCAAATGGTCATAACCTGAGAACTACTTGATGCATCTTTTCTAATACATCTGATTAATGTTAAACCAATTGATATTAGCAACAATGTATTTAACCAATCCATATTTGGATTAACCATTCAGTGAATAAAAAGCTTAATCTTTTAAACACCACTATTTCAACATAATTTCTCTAGAGGTTCTCTGGGCTCTTACAACAGCTTTACAAGGGGCTGAAGGGGAAAGAAGAAGTCGTAACAATACTATGCTCTGCCGTGATTATTCTTTCTCCAATACAAGAAGAACTGCTGTAAAACAAAATGGATTCATCCTAATATCAGTAGTCACAATGATTTTCATTATGACATCTTTATGAACACTTTTTTTTAATAGTCTCAAAAAGTCACATCTGCTATTTCAAAATTACACATCTTGTGCAATGTCTATATTCCAAGCATCATATTAACTGACTTATATTTAAATCAATTTTTAAATGTAGAATTAAATGACAATAAGTATACAGTAGCTGCTTTTTCAAATCAAGGCTGAAATTGTCCTTGCTTTAGGAATTAATTGCTAATGATCTATTTGTGCCAATTGAATGTTACTCGAGAAGTCCCTGTTAAAGAGCTCCCATTCTAAAAATAGAATTAATTTCCTTTCAAACACAAGTAATTATTTCCCCTAGAACTACAAAAATATAGATTGGTGATTTGAAATAACTGTTTCAGTGAAACTTCTTATAAAGCTATGGCTTTGGGTATCAATTGTGACTTCAAAGCTCAGTCCATTTTGCCATCCCATTAAAAAAATCTTGCAATGGAGTTTTGAAATCTCATTGTTTTAAAACAATAAGTTTTTTCTATTTGTATTGTTATTCAGGGATAGTTCTAGAATTAAAATGTTGATCTGACAGCAGGGGGATTGTTACAGTTATTCCCAAAAAGATATGAAAGTAGTCAGAGGGTTTCAAATTTATCTTCCCCTAATCTAAACAATGCCATATCTCCTGAAACTCCATATTCACAAAACATGACTTAAACTGATTATAAATTTCCCACTGGAATAATGAAATTTCAAATTGCGAATGTATAATGTATCCAATACACTATGCAAGACTCATTCAGCAGCTGCAATTCTTTCAGCATTAAAGAGACATTCATAGTGGAATGGATGTGTGTGTATGTAAAAAAAAAAATCAATATGGCAGCTGTGACTCCACATTCAAAGCCCTCTTCCTGTCTGAATCTTTCTAACGTGTCATGAATGTCAAAAAAAGGGAGAGGGCTTCAATTGTGTGGTTATAGGTGCCATCTCAACTACTTTTATCTTCCATGTGGTATCATCTGTGTGGCACACACATCTGTAAGTCTACTTAGAAATAAGTTCCACAATGTCATGATTATTTATAGTTATTCAAGGTCATCACCACTATCATCATCATCATCTTCTTCTTCTTCTTCTTCTTCTTCTTCTTCTTCTTCTTCTTCTTCTTCTTCTTCTTCTTCTTCTTCTTCTTCTTCATCATCATCATCATCATCATCATCATCTAGTATTGTTTCATTAGCCAAGAGAGCTCAATGCTATTGTAGAGTAATAGTAGTAGCTGTCAATTTACCAGCTTTGTTGTAGGACACACTTGCCCACTTCCCAAGGTGTGCCACAGGTGAGTTGACTTCACATCAGGAAGAAAGATGAGTAGCTCTTCCTACAGCATCATCTAAGGCCCCTTCTTTTTCCCAGAGCCACCTTGCAAAGAGGCATTGCACCCAGAAAGGTTCAGAGCCAACATGAATCTGCCTGTTTGCAGGGAGTCTCCCCACCAAAGTGGTACCTATTTATCTACTCACATAGAATGTGCTTTTGGACTGCTAGATGGACAGAAGCTGAGGCAAGTAAAAGGAACTCAAACCGCTGGAGCAGAGACCATCTCCAGCATCATTAATCCCCTGAGCCATTGGGCCTCTGGTCATTCAAGATTAATAGATTATTAAATTACAGGTTTATCCATTTTTTCAACTGACTAACATATTTATTTATTTATTTATTATTTAAATTTATATACCGCCCTATTCCCATAGGACTCAGGGTGGTTTACAGGGAAAATTAAAATACATAGCATACAAAATTAAAATCAGTTAAAACTATGATTAAATTACAGTCCCTGCAGTTAAACTAAAACCCAATTAAATTAAATAAATTAAAACCCCTCAGTCTGGGCCAAACAGCTCGAAGAACCAGGTTTTCAAGTCCCGGTGAAATGAGCGAAGGTCGGGAGCAGTCTTGAGTTCCGTGGGAAGTTGGTTCCATAGGGCCAGCGCGCCCACAGAGAATGTCCTTCCCCTGGGAATAACCCACTGGCATCCTTTAACTGGCGGTACCCTGAGAAGGCCCTCCCTGTGGAAGCACACAGGACGATGGGAAGTTGATGCCAGCAGCAGGTGTTCCCTTAGATAATCCGGACCCGAGCCATTTAGGGCTTTATAGGTCATTGCCTCTGGGGTCTCAGGAAGGGGAGATTAATTCAATGGATAATGGGCATGGGGCAATTAGATGGGAGCCAGAGGAAGATGTGGCCAATGTTTAAGACTGGTGGCATCTTCTGACCCTCTGAGTTCATGCCCAAAGCCTGTTTACACAACAATCTCAGCAAAGACCAAATTCTTCAAATGGCCTTTTAATAGAAGAATTAGTGTATGATAATACTATCTAATCCAGAGACTGGACTCTTTTTTTAGTATCAGTATTGGCATCTGCATGCAATGGATCTTAAGCAAACAGTACACAGGTCAGAGCCAAAAAACAATGGGGTTATCCATTCTTTCTCTTACTGATCCTTCTTTTTCCTGCCTTTCCCAGTGCAATTTGATCTTGCTGAAATGATTGCTTATGGGGGATTGTAACAATTATTCAAAAAAAAAAAAAGGTATGAAAGTCATCAGAGAGTTTCAGATTTGCCTTCCCCTAATTTAAAATATGCCATACCTCCTAGAACTCCAGATTCACAAAAACAGGAGCTAAATTTATCTCATTGGGATAAATGAAATTTCAAATTGTGGATAAAATATGACAGGTACAATAGCTAGAAACCATCTCACAGGAACTAAACTCCACTGTTTTTTTAAATCCGATGTTTTATTATATGTGTGTTATATCTGACTTTAATAACTGACCCTGGGATGTTTTTGCTAGAAAAGCAGAGGTACAAATATTTTAAATAAGAATAATAAAAAAAACTAGAGATCAGCAACGTGGCAAGCATAAACTATTCCTTACTCTTCAAATTGACTGAGATATTGCAACAGCACCATAGCTTCATGTTGTTTTCAACTAGTCAGAAATTTGCTATGCTAGAAACAATTGGAATAAGTCTTATGTTGCCTGCTCCCCACTTCCATGGGTTAAATCCATTAATACAAAGGCACTTCAGTCGATATATTTTAATTTATAATAATCAGAGCATCTGAATTAGTGCAGATATGAAAGTATGTATGACGTGGATAATTCTCTGTGGTCTTCTAGTTCCTCTCATTTGTACCTGAGTTCAATCAAGCTTTATCTGATGGTTCTCATCCTTTACGTCTGTGAATCTGACCCCAGAATCAGGGAAGTCTTATCTGTTCTAATAACAGAGTTTTATGGGACCTTAGTAAATGTGTGTTTTCCCTTGCCTTTCTCTTTTTTTATATGTATTCATTTCTCTATTCTAGATCAGACGCTGCTGTGGTTACTAGTTCCCTGACCACGCCTATGCCATGCTTATGTCATACTATAATTTTCTGAGAATATAAACTGTTATACTGTGAACTTGCATTAAGTGTATATATAATTATATGTATACCTTTGCCTGATCCTCTCTGTTTTTTTTTTTAAATGGTGAATCAATAACTAAAAATATAATCCTTGGAACTTATTTACAATTATTATTTATTTACCAGGTTGGCACATTCACATCACATTTCAATAAAACCACAAGAGATTAAAATACAAAATATAAAATATAAAGCATTACAAGCATATGTCTAGATTTTTAAAAAATGTTTATTTGTTACAGTCAGGAAATCAGCAAAGTCTCCATTATAGGCTCTATTTTGGCACTCTGACATTATATGTTGGATGGTTTGTTTTTCGGCTCCATTCACAATTCTGTGATGGTGTTTTGCTCCATTTGTAGAGGGCATCTGCATATATATCAGGGCTAGTGTGAATTTAGTTCAGCGTTGTCTATATCTCAGGTGGCTGGCCAAATCCAGATGTTTTTTTCCAAAATGCAATGTAAACTTTGATATTGTGGGGGCAACTTTCTATTCAATGTTCTTTCCACATATTGTGTAGGTTAAAGTCATCTTCTAAAAGTACTTTAGCAGTAGAAATAGGATTAATTACTTAATTACAAGAAATAGTGGGAGAAATATGTCCATTAAAGCTATGCTATGACGTTGAATCTCTTAGAATCATATATTTTGGGTGTAATTAGATAAATATTTTTCAGAATAACAGTTATGAGTTTACTATTAGGGAATGGAGTATCTTGTTTAAATGGTACTAATTTCCCCATGCCTAAAAGGGCTGCTGCATGGCATTTTGTGGACACGGTAAGAGGCAAAAAAAATAATGCTGTTTTGTTTTTTTTTTTGCTTTTATTGCTACAATGTAGACTAATATTGGCTTGAATATATCTTTGGTCGGATTCACTTTTGACTCCAGTTCCAGCAGTGATTTAATTGTTTCTTCTGATGCTTCCAACTCCTGAAACAATTTAGTAAAACACAAGAGGCTCCAGGATGTCATGTAGGAGGAATTCACACCTCCTCATTCCAAGTGGCAACTAAGGTCTCTCTCTGTTGAACTGCCCAGTTGTTAGAACAGTCTCTAATTCAACATAACTATTTTAGCTTTGAGGTAACTTAACCAGGTTTCTTCTTTCTTACTTCCATTTTCCCATTCTCTTTCCTTCTTTTTACATCTGCTATTTCCAGAGAATGAAGGGAAAGCAATGAAGTATCTTCATTTTCACATTCCCAGTTTAAAAGCTTCTTTACAACCAAGCTATTTTGATTCTGATGTATCTGAACCTTCACAGTACATTATTCAGTCTTCACATCACCTTGGAGGTTGCCCATTGTAGACTTTGGTATATAACTTTGAATTCTTTACCAAAACCTCGGGAAGCTCATTGTTCTGATCCATGCTCAAAATTGTGTCTGCCAACATGCACCTCAGATATAAAACCTTAACTAAAATTATTGGTGGTAGCTATTTTAGTGCCAAACTGGAGTATGATGAATGTGTGTATGTGTATGTTTATATGTATGACAAAGTTTGCCACATCTCCACCCTTTTCTGTCTCAATATTACAGTCAACAAGATCAAACATACTAGTAAAGTCATGGTGTTTTCCTCTTTGCATACAAATTAAAAATAAAATTGGTATTCTTTGACTTGGGTGGTTATTCTGAGTTTCTCCTCCTATTTTAACTCATCATCAAATTCAGTGCTGTGTAGTTATTCCCCATTTGTTGACATTGTTTGATGGGAACACCACACCTTTGAAAAAGGTTCACACCTCCTTTCACTTCCATGGGTGTGATTTATGCACACAGGTTCACCTAGGTAATAACACTACGTGTTGGGACGACACTTTACTAATCAGTGCCTAGTACTGCATTGGGGGAAAAAAACCAAATTAATGCTAAACGTGTCATCTCTTCTGATTTTTTATTTATTTCTTTTTCACTCTGTTGACAGAACTATGTTGATATTCAGTCAACCATGTCCTGAATATCTAGATTATTTGCAAAGTAGAAGGTGATTTATAAGTCGAAAGATCAATCACTTTTGCTTGCTTAGTATAAAAATACATTTGGCATTACCTTCATGCAAGAAGAAATGTCACTTTGAAACTATATTTAAAACCCTTAATCATGTAATTAGGAAATTATGTGAAAGCATGTGCGATTTTAATGATAATAATGTTAATAAATGATGCTGGGTGGAATTCATTTTCAGCCCGGAAGATGTCTTTCAAAGAATTAATGGTATAAACCACAGAGTGTTTCTTTACTTTGGATAGAATCTCTTCTGTAAAAACACCCTGGAAGCAAACTGTATTTTTTTTTTCTATCAAGGTTTTACAGAAAGTATTTCTCAATGAATATGGCATTTATTTAAAATTATATATATAATTAAATATGAGAAAAGAATATATATCTACACATCGAAATCTATATCTATCTCTGCGTGTGTTTCTTTCTCACATTTAATGTACAATTTTTCCTCAATAAACTATAGTTTAAAATCAGGGCAGGTAATCTTTTTCAAGGTGGTGGCCAATTTTGGAGCATGAGAGCTTAGTCTGGGCACTCTTCCAAAATGGCTGCTCTGGGTAAATATGCTATGATCTCTTTGAACAAAATAGTTATCTAAGAAGGTAAACTAGTAAGCGGCTGTCACTCTCCACAGACCTTATAATCCTCAAAGCTACTATTTACCAACCAATCCTAAATTAGTCTTTTTTTTTCCTGAGCAAGCAGTGGGCTGCAGTACCTGCCACTATAATTTTGTAAACATACAGGACAGAGTCCTATGAACAGCCAATGTACAACTGCTGGTAAAAAAATCAGTAAATCCGCATGCATTTTTATATATAAAAAAGTTGCTACTAGATGCTATAGCTGCTGGTGTTTTTGTTTTGCAGCATACCTCCTTGAGACAAGAGAGAGATAGGGATCCATGTGTGTTTTAATTAACATAAATGTCTTTTAAAAATCAGGTGGGATGAAGAATCTGATAAACAGTAAGGAAAATGGCTGCAGGAGGCCAATGAACCTGCAGGGATTGTGTTGCCAAGCCCTGCTTTAAAAATTTAACTATTACTTATTTCTTTCTGGGAATTCTATAAAAGTCTGTTACTTAATGAGAGAGCCCATGTTTTGAATCAGAATATCCACCTTTCACCCCCTGGTATCTCTAGGCAAGGGTGGAGAAGCTCCAGGGAATCTTCACAGAATTCCTGCCAACTAAAAAAGGCCAATGGAGAGAGATGGAAATGATGGCCTGACTTTGTGAAGGCATGTTGTGTGCGTGCACCCTGGTGCATATATATACATTTTTAATCACCAAAATTAGTGTAGCATAGCCACAATCTATTTTTGATTTATCAGAAAGGCTACGATGTATAATCCTGTTCGTACTTTGAATTACCTGAGACTGTCTTGAGATGTTCCCTCCTTTTTTTTCCAGCATTCTCACATGTTGTACATGTTGCTCTGGATCTTTCTTGCCAAGAATTCCCAACCTTGTTATTCCTGTCTGGTTTATGTCTGCCTCCCTCAGAGTTCATGGTGGGTGGCTGTTAGGTGGTTTGTCAATGCTCCAGCTTTCTGCCGTCTTCCAGATCTACATACAGGTCCCTGGGATATGGTTGACAGCATCTTTTGGAAAGAGGAGAAATAAAGTAACATTTTAAGTTGAAGATTATAAATAGTGCTCTTTTTTAAAAAAACAAAAACAAAATAAATAGTGCTTTTTCTTTGGTTTTGTATATAATGTTGAGGAGTACCTGGATGTAAATAGACCAGCAATTGTACTGAAATGTATTATATAAGTGGAACGGCAACAAAATATTTCAATAGAGACTGCATGTCCTTGCTCAGTTTACCTGGTATCAGCTACAGTATTTCTTTCTTCAAGATACTCTTTACCAGACATGTCAAACACAAGGCCCGGGGGCCAGATCCAGCCCGCGAAGTGGTTTCATGTGGCCCGCGAAGCCATCCTGGAAACAGTGAGAGAACGGCCCCCACTGCCTTGGTCCTGGCCCAGAGACCCTCCTTCTGCCAAAGACCCTCAGATCTGTCCCACTCCTGCCCAGGCCCCCATAGGCACCCTTGATGCAAACGATGTAGAGCTGGCCACGCCCACCCAGTAGGCCATACGCACTCTAGCCACGCCCACCCAGTAGGCCACGCTCACCCAGTAGGCCATACCCACCCGGCCCCCTGAGGGCAACTGCAATGCTGATGCGGCCCTCAATGAAAGTTTGACACCCCTGTTCTTTACCCTCAGATTTGTACTCTCCAAAAATTTGTAGGCAATTCTTTAACCACCAAACGTATTTAGGTCATGCTGGGTTATTTCTCTGGGATTCTTCACTTCCTTAGCTGTTTTTTTCTTGTTTGTTTGTTTGTTTGTTTCTACAGACTTTGAAGGTTCACTTGAACCTGTTGCTAAATCCTCCTCTTGTATTTTGGTCTACATAAAATGAAAGTCAAAGAATGAACTTGCTATTAATTTGTACATAAATGCAATAATAAGCTCGCATGTATTAAGTGTAATCAATATTTATTGTATTTCTATTTGCCTTTTCCTTCAAGAAACATATCCATCTTTCCTCTAGTGGTCCACATAGGTGTGACTACAACTTCTACCAACCCCACTACAACTTCTACCAACCCCACTTCTACCAACCCCACGGCCTTTTCTTTGCTGAGAATTACTTGCAAATGTTCCTCTTTGGTTTCCTCCCTCCACTTTTCTTCCTGACTGGATCAGTGGTTCTCAACCTATGGTCTGTAGACCCCTGAGGGGCTGCGATGTCATCACAGGGGGTCTGAAAAAGCTTGAAGAAATACTATGATTTAAATATTGAGTTAAGCCTTGGTGGTCTGTGGCCACAAAAGATCAATCAATAAATCAATCAGAATAGACCTGGAAGGGACCTTGGTGGTCTTCTAGTCCAACCCCCTGCTCAAACAGGTGACCCTATACCATTTCAGATAGATGTCTGTCCAGTCCTTAATTCCAGGTTGCTTCTCTCCTTTATTAGTTTCTGAATCAATGTACTGCAGGTGACAACAGGCCCAGCCATTTGGTCATATTATTTATTAGATATTTGAAGGGTGAAGAAAAAGAGTCCATGGTGAAGAAAAAGAGAACACTATACTAGGTTATGTCCAAAAAGTCCTCTCCATTGATCTCCTATATGCATCCCTGCATCAGTGTTATCTTTGACTGGAATATTGGTTGACTTTGCTCCCATGGACCAAGAAGCAAAGGTATAAAATACAGGTAATCCTTAACTTATAATTGGGTGAAGTTATGATGGACGTCCCCAGAGCTACCTATGACTGCTTGCAAAGTTATAATGGTTGCACATGCGCACGCACGCACACACACGCACACACACACACAAACACCTCATGGTCACTTGGTTGCATTTTGGGTTTTAAACAAAAGATTCACCTTTATGGCTGTTTGCAGCATCCCATGGTCCCAAGACTGCAATAGGTGTGATCTTTTTTTTCCTGGTTTTTGGTGTTTTCTTCTGGTTTCTGGCAAAAAACACCCATTGGGGAATTAACAAGTACAGTGTTTGCTTAAAGACCACCATGTTGACTTAAGAAATGCTGCAAAAAATGTCCAAAAAAAAGGTCAAGTGAAGCCTCATCTTACAACAACAAAGACTTGCAACCTTAATTAAGCCATAAAGTTTCATCCCTAATGCAGGGATGTCTGCATTAGGCAGCCAAAGCTTCCATGAAATAAGGCCATTTGGGATGCCTTTGAATTACTGGGAACTATTCCAGATTCTCCCTTTTCTAGAGTTTGTCCAGATTTACCTATTACTCACAGGTCAGTCTTAGAATTTGGGCTAGAAACAATCTTGGCATACTTTTCCTTCTACACTTCTCCTATTTGGCTCAAGCAATGGGAGTTTGCCAAGCTTTCAAACAGCATAATTAATTACATAAATTAAATAATAGCATATGTTCTCAGAAAAAAAAAAAAACCTCACTAACTTTGGGTGTTGGTCTTAGATGGTATCTAGTGTATCACATTTGTTGGAAATGCAAATAATTCTTATTTTAAAGTAGTAACATGGATGGACAATACACAGTATTAGACCAGAGAAACTTGCTGTGTTTCTTGCAGAACCAAAATATTTCCATGACTTAATTATGTGGTTTCATATTACTTTTCTGACTTTTCTTTTAATTGAAGATGCAGCTTGCAAGAACTCTCCCATATTATTCAATTTTAAAAAAGGAAGCAACCTTTATTATTTTGGACATTCTCCAAGACATCTGGAATAAATAGTAGTCCATAATGATCACATTCCTTTTATTGGTTTTTAGATGTATTTTTTTAAAAAAAATAAAATCAAATCAGAATAAACACACAAGAACATATAAAATTTCAGAATATCAGTGCATACCTGAGTCGTAGGAAGCTGCCAACATTCTGTCTTATTCCAGTATATAATGAAGTTATCTCAATGAAGAGGCAGGACTATGTAGATGAAGACAGGAACTAACATGATTCTTAATGGCTAGACTCCTTAGATTTAGTCCCCATAACACTGGTGTCTCTGAATAGAAGTTCATGTTTTTCCCCCCGTATAATTAAATAATTGTCACTGAATCTCATGAAGAAAAGTGAAGCCATTTATCTGGGAACATCATTACAGTTAGCAAAAATGTGTTTATCCTTTCTATTACTTATGATGATGGAGCAGATCCAATTCCACGGTCCCGGTCAACTTGGCATAGTTTGATTTGTTCAAATACTATGAATTGCAAAATATTTTCTTAAACTTTATATTAATTAAAGCTTTTGAAACATCACATTTGATTCTGGAAATATTTCAAATGTGAGCTAATTCTTCTGGGTCACCTAAGTCAGAAGTGGCCACCATTCACTATAACAGCAACATTGCCCGTGTTGTTCAGTTGCACACTATACCTAAGGGTAAATAAAAATAGAGACATATATTTTGCCAATGATAACATACTAAAAAGTTTCTTTCATTTTTAACGCTGAAGGCTGTTGGATTCTGTTATATTTAACATTTGCGCATGTTTGGGCTAGATATACAACCAAACATAATAGTTCTCTTAATTAACATCCATTAATTCAGAAGAATTTGATTTCATTTTTCCCACTGAAATTAACTTAATTTCTTCCCCTTCCCCTGCAGTAATTTTAATTTGATTCATCATTCATTGACATACTCCTCAAATCTCTTGGTGCTAACTACAGTATGTAAATACAGTAAGTCTTGTCCTTAAAAAAAATAAAACAGGTCAAGAAAGACAGCTTAATCTCTCTGTGCACTCCCCTGTTGTTGTTGTTTTTAGGTTCTTGTGATTCAAATTGCCCTCAGATGAATAGTGTTGAGTATCTGTCTGAATAATTTGTTGAATAATGTGAGATAATTCCACCGTCTTTTTGTCAGCATGTATTAAACATGTCAGGAAGTCTTCAACTGAAGGGTCCTTAACTAGATGCTAGGATTTCATGGAAATGCTATAATGAGGTCACATAGTTTTCCCACTTAAGGTTCTGAACAGGAATTAATTTTGTTCTATAAACAAATGCAGCATCAGTTAACATTCCTGGTGTCTAGCTCCCTGGACTGGGCTTCGTCTCCTTAAAAACTGTCCAAGTTTTCATAGGAAAGCTAGTGGGGAGACTGAAAAATACTTCTTTTTCTCCATCAAAGTTTTTTGTTACAAAAAAAAAACAACGGAATATTTGCATAGACTTTACACTGACAACTTTTCTTTCATCAGGGTCAGTGAGAAATATTTTGCTGCCCGAAACTGAAGAGCAAATAAGCACACCAAGACCAACAAGAATAATGATGACAATTGCTATTCTTTGCTACAAAGATCTTTTGTGAGACCTCAAAAGCAGGTGCTCTAGGGCATATCCGATGTGCCATACAGTCATATCCTAAAATCACTATTTTGTGGCAGAGAAAAGAGGCACCCCGGTTGGCTTGGGACCAAACCACATGTGGTTTTCTAGACCCTTTTGGCAGCCCCCATTCCCCCCTTTTCAAACATGGATGTTAGTTTGGAGCGGATGGATAGTGTTTACATGGCGAATGGATGCCTAAATCCTTCAGTTGTTGAAGGCACCCATTTCACTCCTTACAATTTTCAGTCTCAATCTCAGACCCAGAAATAGATGTTTGATTGCATATGCCTACTCTGTGAAGATACTATCTTGATCAGCCTGGTGCTGCTTACTTTTTTTAAAAAAAATATGCACAGAAAATACATGTAATTATGTGCAACTGAATATTGAGTTTAAAGATAAATGAGTAGCAACAGGTAAAAATCTGTGAACTGAAAGTATCTTCCAAGTAGCCACCTTCTTTTTAAAAAAAGATTTCCTTTTTTAAAAAAGAGATGAAGTTTGAACTCCTAACATGAAAGTAAAACAAATAAAACAAATATTGCTCCTAAATTTGATATCCTGCCATATTTCATGATAAAGCTGTCATTTCTGACAGACTTCTGACTTCTTTCTGACTCCACCCTCACATTCTAATCCTTAAATTCGCAGAAATATTTATACTGCTAAAAAGAATGGCACTGCCAAGTTGCAAAATTCTCATTCTGCAGTTCCTGAACAGATTGTAATTTCCACAGCCCCAAATCAACACATTGTAAAAACATTTGTAAACATGCATTTAATCTCTGTGACTCACAGATTGAGCTCTGCTGGGAAGTTAGCTTGTAGTAAAAACAGATATTCTATTCTATGCTTTAATAAGCAAGCACATTTTATCTGAATTGGTGCATGTTCAGTAATCTTAACACATATTCACATTGGCTGTAACCAGTAGTGGGATTCAGCCAGTTCGCACCAGTTCAGTAGCTAATTTTTTGTTGCCCAGGCCCAGAATGGATTTCCAGAAGCGGCATCCACACAGAGAACCAGTTGTTCACATATTTGAATCCCACCATTGGTTGCAATTGTGTATGGATTGCAGTGGCTGAATGAAATATTGATTTGTGGAAAATTATTGAAATAGATGCAACTGTTGTTCCTCCTGAACATTTAAAGCAAAAATTCTTTAGAACAGCTTTTCCCAACCTACTGTCTTCTACATACAGCGTATTGGACTTCAGTTATCCCCAAACCTCATTGGTCACATTAAATAGTTAGTTAATTAAATAGTAAGTAGTCTTAACTTATCAAGAGCGGGGGAGTTCATGGGGAGGGGGCAGCTTTATAGATTATCCCTTCCCCCCCCTCCAGCAAATCACATTGAGATATATACAGATTTACCTTCCTTCAGATTAGGCTTAAGCTCTCTGAAAATCTCACATACAGTGAATTCTTGTAAAATGATGCATTAACTGAACTAATGGCAAAAAAAAATGTGGTTTGTGGGGCACTATGTTGAATTTTTGTACCCAAATGCATTGACAGATGTGCTTATAAATTTTTTTAACTCAAAGAGGTTTTCTTCCTTGTCTTATGTTCTATGTAGTGAAAGTATTTTCTCATTTTTTAAATAATTGGATGTCTAATGTACATAACTATCATGGTAGACAAAAAAATAGAATCATTATGGCACTATGATTTTTATTAGCACAGTTCATTAATGTTGCACACAGTAGATTCACTTGAATCCTAGGCTGAGGATCTTTTACCAGCTTTAGCATGATATAACATGTCTAAATTTGTTTCTAATGCTAGAAAGATGCCTTTCATTTTGGATAAGGAGCTTGAATAACAGTTATAGCCATTTGGACTTCCTAGTAACAACTATTGCAAAAGTACTGTATGTGGGAGACAGGACACACAATTAGGATAACTGCATAACATAATGATAAATTGTGAAAGAGAGCAGAACAGAGTTTTGGTGGAAATAGTTCAAACAATTTTGGCAGGAAGAAGTCTTGGAATGTTTCCTGTCTTTGACCCAAATTAACTATGCTAGCATCAGTCATATAACAGTGATTTTGGTTTTCACTTAAGGCAAATTCCTGCACAAAAACAATTAATTGTATAGCAACGAATTTACACAATGCAAGGGATACTTGTAGTCACAATTGTTTATTGTTGAGTCACTAAACTATGTCCGACTCTTTGACACTCCATGGACCATAGCACACTAGGTGTCCTGTCCTCTACTGTCTCCCAGAGTTTGCCCAAATTCATGTTCATTGCATCAATGACACTATCTAACCATCTTTTCATTTGCCGTCCCCTTCTCCTTTTGCCTTCAATCTTTCCCAACATCGGGGTCTTTTCCAATGAGTCCTCTCTTCTCATTTGGTGGCCAAAGTATTTAAGCTTCAAAAAATTAGCTCCTGGTTCTGCTGAAGTGGTGCAAACTGGCTGAATCCCACCAATGCCCTTTTCAAGTGGGGTCATGACATGCTCATTCAACACTGTATTCCTCTAAGAACAAGTACTACTATGTCAACTGTCCAGTTGGCATTTCCAGAAAAAGAAACTCCTGGGACATGATTTTACCAACAGTATAACACTTTATGGAAAAATTACATTGGCACAGAAGAAATACACACTATATTATATGTTTAATTTAAATCAGTTTAATTTCATGAATTACTTTTCTTTAAAGACTCTGCAAACTGAAGAGTAGTAATGCTCTATTTTTCTCAGACAATGTCAATACTTAGAGCAGGGGTCCCCAGTCCCCAGACCGTGGCCCACTACTGGGACATGAGCCATTTGCTAACATCAAGGAACGACAAGGTTTATAAAGATCTCTTTATGTTAAATTGAAGTCAAACTACACATTACACTGTAGGTAAGGAATTCCACTGGCCCTTTTTAAGTGATGATCTGCATTGGAAAAGCAACTGAAGCAAAATAGCATTTCCTCAAATCTGGATCTTTCTCTCTAAACTTCACTCTTTCCTTCTGTTGTTTTTGAGGTAATGAGGAGTGACAACAGAGTTCCATGTCTTTATTTAAAGAGATTAGTCCATAAAAATGTAAGAAAGCATAGCATGTTATAAGGTAGTAAAACTACCCATGACACTGCATTTATTAGTTACATTAAACGCTGTAAATAAATTGCTCAGATAACACATGACACTATAAATGACTCACATCTTGAAATGTCACTGAGGTGATTTGGTAGCATTTTCTAAAAAAAACCTTCTAGAGATTTGGCCAACACATATTCTAAAATAGAAAGAAGCTCTACAAGCTGAAATGGCTTGGATGCTCTTCATCTTTCTTTCAAGAAAGAATGCAACCAAAATATAGAAATCAGCTGGACATGGCTTTTGTCTGTAGCTCCAATAGAAGACAATGGAAATTTTCCAAAATGACCATTATATATGATACCTTACTAGCAATGTTCACTACTAAGCCACCCCAGCAGACCACAAAATCCAAAACCAAAAAAAAGCCTTGCAATCTCCAAACAGAACTTTCAAATTCAGCACAACATATGGACTCCCATGAAATTTTGCAGTTTGTAGACTAAAGAAAAAAGCAGTTTTCACAAATATCATACTTGAAGTACGTATGAATTACTTTTAGAACAATAATCAAACTTTTGCATTCAATATGTTTTACACTTAATCCTTGTTTTTCTTGTCATCATTCACTCAGTGAATTTGATAGTGCTGTAGTTATACATGCACGCTTGCATACACACACAATTTGTACAAGGTTAACTCTCTCTTTTTTTAATTTGCTAAATATCTTTTCCCTCCTTCCTGGGAAACAAAAAAAAGCATATGAAGTGCTTTCTCCTTTGGTTCTTTTCCAGGTATCTTGGTCTGAAAAATACCAACTGGTTCAAAGTGATCCAATGTCTTTCCACAGCTGAGTATTGACTTAAGTTTGGGTTTTCTTACCCAACTCATTGATTAATAGCAACTAATGGGTTTTCCATAACTAGAATCCATCCTCTCCCATTAATCATATACAACTCTGCATTAAAAGATGCATCCAATCAATTAAGTAACATCCTCAGCACTATAATTTAATTGCATTCCAAAGCACCAGCACATCTCTGCCCAGATGCCTGTTTCAGTACAGAAAACCCAGCTGATGAATCAGAGAATAGGGCTGTAAACATGTGGTGTTGGACTTACAACCACAATTGAGCCCAAAATTTCTGTTGCTAAGCAAGACAGTTGTTAAGTGAGTTTGGCCCATTTTTATCACCTTTCTTGCCACAGTTGTTATAGTTAAGTAAATCACACAATTGTTAAATTAGTAACATGGCTGTAAAGTGAATCTGGCTTCGCCATTGGCTTTGCTCGTGAGGTCTCAATAAGTGATCACATGACCCCAGGACACTGCGACTGTCATAAATACATGCCAGTTGCCGAGTGTCTGAATTTCGATCATGTGACCATGGGGATCCTGCAAAGGTCGTAGGTGTGAAAAAACAGTCATAAGTCACTTTTCTCAGAGCTGTTGTAACTTTGAATGTCACTAAATGAAACTTTGTGAGTTGAGAGCTACCTGTACAGGTAGTCTTCAACTCAAACTTCAACTGAGCCAAAATTTCTGTTGCTAAGTGACATTTTACAACCTTCGTTCCACAGTTGTTAAGTGAATCACTGCAAGGGTTAAGTTAGTAGCTTGGTTGTTAAGAGAGTCTGGCTTCCCCATTGATTTTGCTTGTCAGAAGGTCACAAAAGGAGATCACATGACCCTGGGACACTGCAACCGTCATAAATATAGTATGAGTCAGTTGCCAAGCGTCTGAATTTTGTTCACATGACTGTGGGGATGCTGCAATGGTTGTAAGTGTGAATGGTCATAAATCACTTTTTTCAGTGCTATTGTAACTTTGAATAATCACTAAGCAAATTATTGTAAGACTACCTGTATTAGGATCTGAGAAGCAGGCAATAGGAAGCTTCTTCCATGCAGTTGTCAATAAACTACATAAGTACAGTCAAGCACTACTCTTGAGTATATCTACTTTTTATTCTGCACTTGACTGATTTGAAGACAGAATGACAGAGCTGGAAGGGACCTTGGAGGTCTTCTAGTCCCCCTGCTTAGACAGGAAACCTTATAGCATTTCAGACAAATGGTTGTCCAATCTCTTCTTAAAAACTTCCACTGTTCGAGCATTCACAGCTTCTGGAGGCAGGTTGTTCCACTGATCAATTGTTCTCACTGTCTGGAAATTCTTCCTTAGTTCTAGGTTGCTTCTCTCTTTGGTTTTTGTTGTTGTTTTAGCTGCAAAGTCATGTCCGACCCATTGCAACCCTATGGACAACATTCCTCCAGGCCTTCCTGTCCTCTACCATCTTCTGGAGTCCATTTAAGCTCACACCTACTGCTTCAGTGACTCCATCCAGCCACCTCATTCTCTGTCATCCTCTTCTTCTATTGCCCTCAATCTTTCCCAGCATTAGGCTCTTCTCCAGTGAGTCCTTCCTTCTCATTAGGTGGCCAAAGTATTTGAGTTTTAGCTTCAGGATCTGGCCTTCTAAAGAGCAGTCAGGGTTGATCTCCTCTAGGACTGACCGGTTTGATCACCTTGCAGTCCAAGGGACTTGCAGGAGACTTCTCCAGCACCAGAGTTCAAAGGCCTCAATTCTTTGGCGCTCAGCCTTTTTTATGGTCCAGCTTTCACTGCCATACATTGCAACTGGGAAGACCATAGCCTTGACTATATGCACTTTTGTTGACAGGGTGATGTCTCTGCTTTTTAGTGTATTGTCTAGATTTGTCATGGCTTTCCTCCCGAGGAGGAAGCGTCTTTTAATTTCTTGGCTACAGTCCCCGTCTGTAGTGATCTTGGAGCCCAGGAAAATAAAATCTGTCACTACCTCCATTTCTTCCCCATCTATTTGCCAGGAATTGAGAGGGCCGAATGCCATGATCTTGGTTTTCTTAATGTTAAGTTTCAACCCAAGTTTTGCACTCTCCTTCTTCACCCGCAACAAGAGGCTCTTTAGTTCTTCTTCACTTTCTGCCATTAGAGTGGTATCATCTGCATATCTTAGGTTGTTGATATTTCTTCCGGCAATCTTAATTCCAACTTTTGATTCATCTAGCTTTGCTTTTCTCATGATGTGCTCTGCATATAGGTTAAATAGGCAGGGTGACAGTATACAGCCTTGCTGGACTCTTTTCACAATTTTGAACCAATCAGTGATTCCGTGTCCAGTTCTCACTGTTGCTTCTTGGCCCATATATAGGTTTCTCAAGAGACAAATAAGATGGTCTGGTACTCCCATCTCTTTAAGAACTTGCCACAATTTGTTATGATCCACACAATCAAAGACTTTAGCATAGTCAATGAAGCAGAAGTAGATGTTTTTCTGGAACTCCCTAGCTTTCTCCATGAGCCAGCGTATGTTGGCAATTTGATCTCTAGTTCCTCTGCCTCTTCAAAATCCTGTCTGTACTTCTGGTAGTTCTCGATCCACATACTGCTGGAGTCTAGCTTGTAGGATTTTAAGCATGACTTTACTAGCATGAGATATGAGTGCAAAGGTGCAATAGTTTGAACATTCTTTGGCACTGCCTTTCTTTGGAATTGGAGTGTAAACTGATCTTTTCCAATCCTGTGGCCACTGTTGAGTTTTCCAAATTTGCTGGCAAATTACGCCCCTCCTGCGTGAGCTGCATTGGTTACCGGTTGTCTTCCGGGTGAGATTTAAGGTGCTGGTACTTACCTTTAAAGCCCTACATGGCCTAGGCCTGGGATATTTGCAGGACCGTCTGCTGCCGGGAATGACTTCCCATCGCCCAGTGCGCTCACACAGAGAGGGCCTCCTCAAGGTGCCGTCGGCTAGACAATGTCGGCTGGTGACCCCCAGGCGGAGGGCCTTTTCTGTGGGAGCACCAGCCCTGTGGAACCAACTCCCCCTTGAGCTCTGGATGGCCCCAGATCTCTGATCTTTTCGCTGCGAGCTCAAAACTTTCCTTTTTCATCAGGCTGACCTGGATTTACGACGGGTTTTTAAAATGTTTTAATTTTTAAATTGTTTAGTTAATTTATTTTGGGGCTGTTTATTTAATTTCTTTTAACTTTTGTATTGTTGTTTTTATTGTTGTTAGCCGCCCTGAGTCCTTCAGGAGATAGGGCAGCATATAAGTCCCAAAAATAAATAAATAAAATAAATTGAGTGTAGCACTTTTACTGCATTGTCTTTTAAGATTTTGAATAGTTCAGGTGGAATACTGTCACCTCCACTAGCTTGGTTGTTGCTCAGCTTTTCTAAGGCCCATTTTACTTCACATTCTAGGATGTCTGGCTCGAGGTCAGTGACCACCTCATTGTGATTATCAGGGACGTTAAGCTCATTCTTGTATAGTTCTTCTGTATAATTTTGCCACCTCTTCTTATTCTTTTCTGCCTCTGTTAGGTCCCTGCCATTTTGGTCCTTTATCATTTTTGCATTAAACATTCCCTTCATCTCTCCAATTTTCTTGAAAAGATCTCTGGTCCTCCCTATTCTATTGTTTTCTTCTATTTCTTTGCACTGTTCATTTAAGAAGGCATTCTTATCTCTTCTAGCTATTCTCTGGAATTCTGCATTCAATTGGGCGTATCTTTCTTTCTCCCTTGCCTTTTGCTTCCCTCCTTTCCTCAGCTATTTGCAAAGCTTCCTCAGACAACCATTTTGCTGTCTTGCATTTCTTTTTCTTTGGGATGGTTTTAGTTGCTACCTGTTGTACAATGTTGCGAACCTCTGTCCATAGTTCTTCAGGCACTGTCTATCAGATCTAATTCCTTAAATCTATTTGTCACCTCTACTGTATATTCAACAGGGACATGATTTAATTCATACCTGAGTGGCCTAGTGCTTTTCCCTACTTTCTTCAGTGAAGCCTAAACTTTGCAACAAGAAGCTCATGGTCTGAGCCACAGTCAGCTCCTGGTCTTGTTTTTATTGACTGTATAGAGCTTCTCCATCTTTGGCTGCAGAGCACATAGTCAATCTGATTTCTTTGTTGACCATCTGATGATGTCCATGTGTAGAGCCATCTCTTAGGTTGTTGGAAAAGAGTGTTTGCTATGACCATTGTATTCTCTTGACAAAATTCTATCAGCCTGTGCCCTGCTTCATTTTGTACTCCAAGGCCAAATTTGCCTGTTATTCTGGTTATCTTTTGGCATCCTACTTTAGCATTCCAATCCCCCATGATGATAAGGACATCATTTTTTGGTGTTAGTTCTATAAGGTGCTGTAGGGCTTCATAGAACCGGTCAATTTCATCCTCTTCAGCACTGGTGGTTGGGACATAGACTTGGACTACTGTGATATTGAATGGTTTGCCTTGGATTTGAACTAAGATCATTCTGTCATTTTGAGGACTGTATCCCAGTATTGCTTTTCCTACTCTTTTATTGACTATGAAGGTTACTCCATTTTTTCTGAGGGATTCTTGCCCGCAGTAGTATACCTGATGGTCATCTGAATTAAATTCACCCATTCCTGTCCATTTTAGTTCGCTGATACCTAAGATGTCGATGTTCAGTCTTGTCATCTCTTGTTTGACCATGTCCAGCTTTCCTTGATTCATGGATCTTACATTCCAGGTTCCTATGGAGAAAAAAATCTTTACAGCATCGGACTTTCCTTTCACCACCAGACACATCCACAGCTGAGCGTCCTTTCTGCTGTGGCCCAGTTGCTTAATTCTTTCTGGCGCTACTAGTACTAGCCCTCTGCTCTTCCCCAGTAGCATATTGGACACCTTCCAACCTGAGGGGCTCATCTTTCAGTGTCATATCGTTTTGCCTTTTGGTACTGTCCATAGGGTTTTCATGGCAAAGATACTGGAGTGGGTTGCCATTTCCTTCTCCAGTGGATCACGTTTTGTCAGAACTCTCTGCTATGACCTGTCCATCTTGGGTGGCCCTGTACGGCATAGCTCATAGCTTCATTGAATTACACAAGCCCCTTCGCCACGACAAGGCAGTAATCCATAAAGGGGTCTCTCTTTGGTTAGTTTCCATCTGTTGCTTCTTGTCCTGCCCTCAGGTCCTTTGGAGAATAGCTTGACTCCCTCTTCTTTGTGGCAACCGCTGAGATATTAGATAGTAGGCTTCCTGTGACTCATGGTCATAGAACTGCTACCTACCTCATCTCTCCAAATTAATCAAGGAAGTAGGTCCCCATCTATCATTTGTAAATTATGTGGCAGTACTATTTTTTCTACTGCACCATAATACACATTCCATGTCTGTAACTAAGGGAAATGAAAGGGAAAAGTCAGTGAAATGAGTTCCGATTGCCTTAAATGAAGCTGATGAAATTATCCCAAGGTCAAATTGTGGGTCAGAAGCAGAACTGCAAGCAAGAATGCCATTACCAGGCCTAGGGCTGTTGGCATGCGATGCTACGCCTCAAGTCATGACTTTCTTCTTAACAATTCCTTCAGTGCAGACAGCCAGTTGAAAGGCCATTTATTAACACTGCAAGTTAAAAGCCAGCCATAATACCAAAGTACAGGGCAGAAAACTACCTACCAATTCTCTATAGAAAAGGGCTCATTAGCTTAAAGTAAACACAGCTTACTTTCAACCAGCTGTTGGGAAAGCGGTTTATGATTGTGGAATCCAATAAATGTAAAATAACATGCGGTATATGGAATTTCTATAACATTTACATATGATTTTTAATGTGTACTTTTTACACATAGATGAAGCCATTGTTGGATCTAATGCTTTATAACAGGGTGACTGCCCTAGGAAACCATATCATTTTTAGTTAGTTGTTTCCCCTAAGAAAGTACTTCTTGAAGAAGGATATTCGTAGGTCAGGGTTGAAATGAGGGGTCCTCATATGTCTATGTCAGGGGTGTCAAACTCGCAACATCACATGATGTGTTGCGATGTATTGTGACTTTTTTGCCATTGCGGGTAATGGGGTGGGCACGGTTTTGCTATGATTCATCTGGCCCATGGGCTGGCAGTTTGACACCCCTGGTCTATATTTATTTTATTTATTTATTTAATTAAATTTCTATACCGCCCTATTCCCGAAAGACTCAGGGCAGTTTACAGGGCAGCATAAAATACAATATAAAAGATAATATAAATTAAAATAAATTTAATTAATTAAGCCCAACAATTAAAACAATGTTTAAAAAGCTAAAACCCCTTCAGTCCAGGCCAGATAGATCGAAAAGATAGGTTTTCAGGTCCCGGCGAAATGAATGCAGATCGGGGGCGGTCCGGAGTTCCGCAGGTAAATCATTCCAAAGGGCAGGCGCACCCACAGAGAACGCTCTTCCCCTGGGAATAACCCGCCGGCATTCCTTAACCAGCGGTATCCTGAGAAGGCCTTCCCTGTGGGAGCGCACGGGACGAAGGGAGCTTGATGCCGGCAGCAGGTGTTCCCTCAGATAACCCGGACCCAAGCCATTAAGGGCTTTATAGGTCATCACCAGCACCTTGAATCTCACCCGAAGGGCAACCGGAAGCCAATGCAGCTCGCGGAGTAGAGATGTTACATGGGAGTATCGGGAAGCCCCCATCACAACTTGCACGGCCGCATTCTGCACCAGTTGAAGCCTTCAAGTGGTCCTCAAGGGCAGCCCCATGTAGAGAGCGTTGCAGTAGTCTAAACAGGAGGTCACGAGCGCATGAGTGACTGTGCGTAGGGCATCTTGGTCCAGATAGGGTCGCAACTTGCGCACCAGCCGAACCTGGGCAAAAGCCCCCCTGGTCACGGCTCCTATGTGGTCTTCTAAACTGAGCCGTGAATCCAGGAGGATGCCCAAGTTGCGAGCCCTATCAACGGGTGGTAACACCTCACCCCCCATAGTTAACAATGGACAAAACTGGTTCTCCCGAGATGCCAGTATGCACAGCCACTCAGTCTTGGCAGGATTGAGTCGGAGCCTGTTTCTCCCCATCCAGACCCGAAACGCCTCCAGGCAATGGGATATCCCGTCGAGGGCATCACTGAGTTGGTTCAGGGTGGAAAGAAAAAGTTGGGTATCATCAGCATACTGATGATACCCCACTCCGAAACCACGAATGATCTCACCCAGCGTCTTCATATAGATGTTGAACAAGAGGGGAGAGAGGACCGACCCCTGAGGAACTCCACAAACGAGAGGCCTCGGGGTGGACCTCTGCCCTCCCATCAACACCGACTGCAAACGGCCCAGGAGGTAGGAGGAGAACCACCTTAAAACAATGCCACCCACTCCCAACCCCCTGAGACATCGCAGCAGTATACCATGGTCGATGGTATCAAAAGCCGCTGAGAGATCTAAAAGGACTAGGACAGAGGAGCAACCCCTGTCCCGAGCCTGCCAGAGATCATTCATCAGCACGACCAATGCCGTCTCCGTGCTGTACCCAGGCCTAAAACCCGATTGGAATGGGTCCAGATAATCAGTTTCCTCCAGGAACAGAGGAAGCTGATGCTCTACCACACTCTCAACAACCTTCACCAAAAAGCGGAGGTAGGAGACCGGACAATAGTTATTCAAAATGGCTGGGTCCAGGGCAGGCTTCTTGAGAAGGGGTCTCACCACCGCCTCCTTCAAGGTGGCAGGGAAGACACCCTCACTCAAAGAGGCAGATATCTCTGCCTGGAACCAGCCTCGTGTCTCCTCCCGAGCTGAATAAACCAGCCAGGAGGGGCACGGGTCCAATAAACAGGTGGTAGAGCTCAGCCTCCCCATAATCATGTCCACCTCCTTGGGAGTCACAGGATCAAACTCAGTCCAGATAATACTACTCTCAAGACCACTCGATTCCTCCCCGTCAGACTCTGCCCAGTCAGAGTCCAAACCGGTCCGAATCTGAGCAATTTTGTCCGCCAGATGCTGGCTAACTCCTCGTCCTGCCCCTGTAAGGGCTCCTCCCTCACCTCCTGATTAAGGAGGGAACGAGTTACCCTCAACAGGGTGGCTGGGCGATTATCTGCGGACACGATGAGGGCCGTGAAGTGATTAGACCTCGCCGTCCTCATCGCCGTGAGATAAGATCTAATAAAAGATCTTAGTCGCATTTGGTCAGATTCAGATCGGCTGGATCTCCAACAGCTCTCCAGACTCCATCTCCGATGCTTCATCTCCCGTAGCTCCACAGAAAACCATGGAGCCCAATGAGATCTGCGCTGGGTCAGGGGTCGCAAGGGTACAACATGGTCAAGTATCTCAGTGGCAGCCCTCTCCCAAGCCCCCACCAAGGCATCGGCCGGGCTGTGAGTGGGGGAGATAAGTATAGACCCAAGCGCCGTCTGGAACCGTTCTGGATCCATCAGGCGCCTGGGGCGGAACCACCTGGTTGGCTCCACAGCCCAGCAGCGAGGGGTAGCACATTGGAAGACCAGCCATAGGAGGTGATAATCGGACCATGACAGGGGGACAATATTTGGCGAGCCCCCTCCCAGATCATCAAACCACTGCCCAGATAGGAAAACCAGGTCGAGAGTGTGACCCCCTCCATGGGTCGGACTCTGAATTATCTGGGTCAGGTCCATGGCTGTCATGGAGGCCATGAACTCCCAAGCTGATGACCCGCCCAGGGATGGAAGGTTGAAATCACCCAGAACCATAAGTCTGGGGAATTCAACCACCAGCCCTGAAAGGGTGTCGAGAAGCCCAGGCAGGGCCGTTGCAACACAGCTGGGCACCAGGTATGTCAGAAACAAGCCCAACTGAACCCCAGAGCCACACCTCAGGAGGAGCGACTCACTCCCACCAATCTGCACAACAGTGTTCTTCCACGGGTATAAGGTCTCCCGTATAACCACGGCCACACCCCTGCCCCTACCCTGAGCCCACGGCCGGTGTAGCACACAGAAACCTGGAGGGCAAAGATCAGTCAGAGGGACACCTCCCTCTGGGCCCAACTAGGTTTCCGTAATGCATGCCAGATCCGCGCGTTCCTCCTCGATCAAATCTCGGAAGAGGGGAGCTTTGTTCATCATGGATCTGGCATTGAAATACACCAGTCTAAGCTCAGGGACCCGATCTCCTTCACCCCCAGATAAACGTGTAGCAACAGGAGTGTCGGAGCATGCTACCGCTTGAAAACAGCGGGGGCGTGATCCCCGATGTTGGTATGGCCCTCCGTGCAACCTCCTGCTACCATTCCCAATCGTCGTGGGGATAGGAAACCCCACCCCATAGCCGGAAGAACCTGAACCTGAAATTATTTTTTTAATTTTATTTTAATTCCATTTATATCCCGCCCTTCTCCGAAGACTCAGGGCGGCTTACAATCTAAAGCACAAATCAATGTCTTAGCAGTAGCCTTCATTCTATGTATATGCCTGCTTATTAGGGCTTTCACACACACCCTCAAGCGGCATTATTACAAAGTCAGCTTAATTGCCCCCAACAATCTGGGTCCTCATTTTACCTACCTCGGAAGGATGGAAGGCTGAGTCAACCTTGAACCTGGTGGGATGCGAACCTGCACTAATTGCAGGCAGCTGGTGTTACTTAAGGAGGCATTAGCCCACTGCTCCACCAAATTAAAGAATTTTCATCATGCCTTCTGACTGCCAGTTGGTGTTCGTGGATGCGTTCTGCCAGTCTTCTACCTGTTTGTCCTACATAGTTAATTTCATAACATATAGACAGATTTAACCATAGTTTCAATTGAAAAAATGTGACCGGGCCAAATGCCAGAGAATTTCTAGAAGCCTGGCAGTCTGACAAATCAGCCATCAATAGACACATAGACATTAACAACTATAGACTATGCAAAAGAGACAATCAACCAGCCCCAAAGAGAAAAAGACTCCAGCACTTTCCACCAGGACTCAGATCAGCATAGATTAACTGCAAGGCCACCTTCAGACCAACAATCAAGTAAGCAATACCCCAATCAAGAAACTGCCACAGAGCCATTAGTAAACAGCCCAAGCAAAGAATCCCTAAGGCCGCCCCCACCCACACAGACAGGCAAGACACCAGAATATAAACTGACAGCAAACAGCACTCCTTACTAGTGATGTTACCTAGTTAGGGTAATGAAAGTTCTGCAAAAAAACAAGCAAGCTCAGAGAGCACCAAGGACCCCTCAAAGTACTTCTTCTCTTCCAATACAATAATTAACCAGCTAGGGGAAAAAAATGATAAAAATTCAAACTCAATGCCATAATCCTAGGTGAAATCAAGATCACAGTTAGGGCATCTTTTGGGGGGGTTGTTGTTGTTTTTTTAAAGAAGAGGAATTTAGCAGGTCTCTTTGATATCTTATGTGATGGCCTTTCCACTTGTCTAATTCTAAATCCGAATTAAAAAAAAACAGTTTGTGAAATGCTTAAATGGATTTTTAAAAATTGATTAGAATTAGTAGGGTAGAAGGTAATTGCATGAAACAGAATGCTGCAAGGGAGAAATCACATGTAAGCAACTTTTTTGATGCCTCCCTGTGGATTTTTTCCCCCATTTCAGTTCAAGTGTACATAAATTTAGGCTTCTTAATTGTGATCTCCCCCATCACCTTTTGCTCACATAATGCACCTATTATTCTGTGACTAAATTCAAGACAATTCTGCCCTAATGGACATTTTGCAAGGTGGATGGACTCAATTACAGTGACAATGAATGCATCATTGGAAAATCCTTTTAAGGGTCAGACTGAGGAGGGGATGGGGTATCAGAATGTCTTGTAGAAAATCTGTCCATGTGGTCACTAAAAGTTGACAGTGAGTTGATGGCACATAAACAACAACAACAAAAGAATGTTCCAGACTGTTATATCTTAGTTTCTGTGCCTATCTGCATAAAATAAAACACAGGGTGTGATACTGACCTATCGTCTGTGACTGAACGGCTTCATTTAATGATATCAATCTTATGACATAATAATAATAATAATAATAATAATAATAATAATAATAATAATAAT